>SDVV010005995.1:0-18775 GCA_016164225.1 Gammarus roeselii
GTTCAAGTCATCTAGGAAAGCCATGGAAAACTAATTATAGGACAATATCGATGTTCAAAGGGATATTCGCTACCACGTTTAACTTGTTATTGAGTTGAGCATTTTCAGTTCAATCTTATTTACATCGGTCACTTCGTGCACAGTAACTGGGCGTTCACAACCTCTAATCTTGCACCCAACAACACCGTTGTGACTGTAAACACTCGTAATGTCCGAGTATTGCCTCTTTAGCGTGCGTAATTTGTACAGTAATGAAGCCCGATGTTTGGTAAGATATTCATTGGCATAAATATTATCGGGTCCGAGAGGCCTAATTGATGACAACAGAGAAATTTTACTCTCCAATGAGGTGCATACTACCTTTAGGTGTTTACGTTCACGGCCCTGTGGGAACACAGCTGCAATATTGTCCAAATGTACTGGAACCGAGGCAGTACGTAGTACCTCACCCAAAGATACCTTCAGTTGGGCGGATTTAGAAAGCCTAGGGTTGCCGTCTACTGAGCTGTTTGCCGGCGGTCGATCACCGATGTCAGACACAATTTTCTCCACCACAAGTCCCTGCAACATTACCACATTAGTGAGGCGTGCCCTGAACACCTCACCGAAAAGGGAGGCGTGCCCCGGCTGATGTGTGAGACATGAACTCTCCAATGAGGGGACAGCTTTACAGTTTGGTAACCTCTGAGGAGCGTGTCCCCTTGGCTGCTTGTGCCTCATTGGCATACAAGTAAATTCAGCCGTTACATAGAATCATAAACTACGCTCTAAATTCGTTACGACTGAAGGGCTACCATGGGCTATGTGAGTGAAACCTGGCCCTCTTCGTTATCGAATACCCGACACCAAATTGCGGACTTGCTTAATTTCAAAGGACAGGCACAAATGGGATACACTTGACGACGGTCCCCGGGCAAATAACCTCATCTGAAAGCAATCTGCTTGTTGCTAAAGAAAACACTTTCAAGGGGGTTGAAAAATGCAAAAAAACTGGTTTCCCACCGAGTAATTTAAACTAGGCCTGATAGACCTAGACTGTTTCTCGCACAGTGAGAAAGACTCAGGCTTTAATAGAATGTCTTAATAGACGTTGAGACATTTATATATCTGCTAGCTGAGGTTGATTATAACATTAATTATTGGACTTAAACCATTATTACATGCATTTTTATCGGCCACTTGCAACTGAGAGCACGAAATCCAGCTGGGATTATGAACTCACTTTGGAACTGGCTTAGGCGATGGCGATGTTTTGCCTTCATGGAGTTAGTCGCTTCTGTTCGTCTCATCATAGTGATTACAAGAAGACTGCCTTATGTTAAAGTGATCTGATTTGACTTGCTTTCGAGGAGTTAGTCGCTTCTGTTCGTCTCATCATAGTGACTACAAGAAGACTGCCTTATGTTAAAGTTATTTAATTGTTAGACGGGTTAGTCTATGCTACCTATTTGAGCAAATGTCTACCGCTAAACTAGTCGTTCAGTGATTTAAGGTTGCGATGGTGTCCGTTGGGGGGTGTTTGCTGAAACACGCTGCGACGCAGCGAAAAAATGTGATTTTCAGACACTCTCCTCGTTCTCCGAGACGGTGATTGATGAAACTCCATTAGGTGACTACCCTCTGGCTTCCATAGTTTACGTTTCTCGTTGCCAACGACACAGACAGTGAAACACCAACACGATTCACTAATAACAAGTTGACTATTGACCTTAATCGAACATTGTACTGCCATCCCATTGTGCTGCTCTCAATGCTTCATTAGATACGCGATTTTGCCTTCAAATTAGAGAAATAACGTTTATTTTACACTCGACACCAAAAGAGACCATCCAGGCGTAGCTGAAGTAAAGGAAGGACGGCCTACTCTACCTAGATGCTCCCACTAATTCCATGACTAGACGGCCGAAGCACTTATGCACACATACTCAAACTTTATTTCTCAGTGTTAAAATATGTAATGATATATATTTCCCGCAGCCATCGATCGCTACATCGTTGCTAAGAGAGTCCTCGCTATATCGCTACCTAGAGAGTCATCGCCGAATCGTTACCTGGAGTCGTCAATACATCGATACTAGGGAAGCAGTTGTTTATATGAGAGTCATCGCTAAATCGGTAATGGGACAGTCATCGTTACATCGTTGCTGAAGGAGAGTTTTCGCTACATCGTTACTAGGAGAGTCATCGCTACATCGGTACTGAGACAGTCATCGTTACATCGTTGCTGAAGGAGAGTTTTCGCTACATCGTTACTAGGAGAGTCATCGCTACATCGGTACTGGGACTGTCATCGTTACATCATTGCTATAGTAGAGTAGTAGAGTTATCGCTACATAAAAAATCGCTTCACTGCAAAATTCAAGATTGGAATCAATGGGTGACTTGTCTCAAGCCGACTACCATTGCGAAATGGAAATAACATCAGTAAATATTACCGATGCCTCTGTGATGTGAACTGTAGGAAAAAACATGAGATTTCTTCATGTTCAGTTGATACACTAGATTTGAGGGAGGACCTATGGGGCGACCAATTTGCAGCAGCACAAATTATACTGGTTTATGTATCATCGCCAGAGCTTAAAAATGTTACGGTTAATATTCAACCAGTTCTGAAATACACCTGGTGCCAGGTCTAAAAAATGAAATGTTGGAGCATGAGTAAATTTAAGAATTCATAGCTTCAACAAACTCAATTGGAATATGGAGATAAAGTGTGATTCGCCTGCTCGATTAACGTATACTTCAACCTAATCATGATTATTGTCTGAAAAGCGTTGAATAACTGTTGATGCCAATTTGAACACGAATCGATCTTTTAAAATGATCACAGTACGTTCACAATCAATTTTACATCAGGAAAGGTACTAGGTTGCCATTTACAATCAAGGTTGCCATTATAGATTGCCATCAATAATCAAGGTTTCCGGTAAAAGCTGCCATCAACAATCAAGGTGGGCGTTAAAAGCTGCCATCAACACTCAAGGTGGGCGTTAAAAGCTGCCATCAACAATCAAGTTTGCTGTTTAAGGTTGCCATCAACAATTTAGATTTCCGGTGAAGGTTGCCATCAACATCACGGTTGCGGTCTGCAAACAATTTCACATCAGTAAATTTGGGGTGTAATTCATTAAACCGTTCATCAGAAATACGACCAGAACAATGTTAGACACTCGTACGGAGGCATAATATATTTTACAATCATTAAATGTGTAAAAGGATTGAAGCAAAACAATCTTCAGCCAATATTATGGAAATGCGAAAAATTATTTCCAGAGAAGGCGATTCATAAAAGAGCCCCTCATTTTTTAGCTTGCTCGATTAGGCTCATGAGAAGCTTTGACGATGAAGTCAAGTTTCAAACGAAAACTAATATTAAATACCGCGTCAGACCCCCCCCCCCTTCGAAACTCTTGAGTTCGCTAATGTCACCATCACGTGTTTATTTGAATTCATATATTGGGCTTGAACACAATATGGTCAAAGTATTTCTGCAGCTAAAAAATAGGATACGAGACACTAGGACCCCTTGCATGCGATCTCCACAGACGCAGGAAACCACTCGTCTGAGACCAAAAAGACCGGAGAGTAGCGGGAGGAGAGTCTTGGGGGGCATGACTGGCCGATCTTGGCACCCCAGCTAGTCAGAGGTCTGTCAGCGGGAGCAGGTGTACAATTTTGGATATAAAATATAAGTGATATCCTTGAGAAATTCATACCAAGATATTGCTTACCTTTCCCCTTATCAGCTTATCAGGCTTCCCCAAGGTTGCATCAATAATGCATTACAGATAAGACGACGCAACGGCTCGAACAAACCATTTTGGAGCAGCGGTCTTGAACAGGAACAGCGGCGACGGCATCAGGCTGACTAGTGTGACGTCATCAGACCGAGCAGCATGACGTCATCATACTGACCAGCGTGACGTCATAAGACCGAGCAGCGTGACGCCATCAGACTGACTAGCGTGACGTCATCAGACCGAGCACGCTAGTCAGTCCCAACGCGAAGTAAATGCAGACTTTCCCGTAGGGCAATTGAAGAGTGGCAAAATAGGTGCAGCGTAGATTATGAGTAGGTTCAACACAGATTCCGAGTAGGTTCAACTCCATTGTACTTCACTATCCACCTACATAACTTAGCGATGTTCTCATACCTTCTCCTGTTATAGTATCACATTCATTATTCATGCTCGTTTGAGAAGTACCCTGCTTACTTGTTATTGTTTCATTATATAGAAATAATTTGATATAAATATCTTGTCGTTATTACAACCTTGCTCCACTTTCAACGCATTGAACGACCTTTAAAGCTTAAGTTTAAAGCACTGGTGGGCATCGGCCGTGAAATTTTCAAGCAAACAAACTAAAATTAAATTAATCACTGTAAAACTAATTTAATTCACCACTTTAAAACAAAATGCTTCAAGTCTCCTTACACACTCCTCTGTTGAGACACTCGAACCAGCCTATATATTTCTTGTGTCACACGCTACCAATAAACAAACTATTAATGGGGGTGGACATCGACCGCAGGCCTGTTCAGCGGGCAGTCCGAGCCGAGGATTGACCAGAGAGTTGACAAGTTGACCAGCGCACTTTTGTCTGCCAGCACGCAGACAAGGCCATCCCTGGCAGGGCAGCCCAGAACGCACATGTACGGCCGTCTGTCAATTCCTGGCATGCCGACAAAGGGCAGTCACATCACAGGACGGACCCTCGCTGCCAGGATGGTCTGTTCTGAAATCCAACGGCCACAACAGCTGGCTGACAGTATTTCACCCGACGCATAGAGGATCATGAGGCCCCTTCGAAACGCTACTTAACTTCTTGAGAATAAACGAAGAACTGTAATTAATTTATAAACATTAGAAGTGAATCAAGAAGTCCATCAAATCAAGTGTGATATATCGCGATAGGCCGTTCTCCCGTAAGAAATTAAATAAGAGAGTTCGTAAAAATAAAAGCAATTACAGTTTTCCCACAAAACTTTTAGAATATATCTGTTTTCGAATTCATCAGCAAATAAGTCCAAAATTCGTTTGAAGTTAATTCAAATAGTTGCGCGTAAATAATTCGACCTGTTGTTTTAACACTATTCATCGAAATTGTCGTCATGTAAATAATTCAAGAAAAGTGGATCGAGGTGTTGGAAAGGGAATCCTGAATTGTACAGAAAAATATAATTATTTACTTAAATTGAAAAAAAAATGTCAGAAAATGGATATGAAAAATAAAACCAAGAAAATATATCCATGTAGATATTTAGTAAGAAAGCCCGTAGTTCACCGGTGTAGGATATAAGTTCTCTTTAGTAGTAGATGAGCTATGTTTATGTCAATTTAAACAGCCAACGGGTGATACTAATCGAGATTTATTCGATCACTTACAATGCGATGGTTGGTCAAGAAATTCCAAACATATTATTTACAGAAATTCAATATGAGACATTGACGCGGGGTAGAGCTCGATATAATGTAAAAAATACACCGGCATTCGGTCAATCACCCATAAAACATATTATGTTCCGTTACGTTGCAAAGTTCATACAGTGTTTTGTTTTCCCTTTCAAATTTCTCATGTGCAGAAGTATAAATTTCTATGACCAACTGGTCATGTGACATGTCTAAGCTAAATAAATAAGTATAAATTTCTATGACAAACTGGTCATGTGACGATGGGCTATCATAAATTTCAATATCATTTCATGTTTGGTCAATTTCGTGTGATGGCGATCAAACTGTCGTGTAGCATTCAGGTCTGCGATAGAAGTACGGCAATTAATTTCAGGAAATAATAGTCCAAATGTCAAGATAGTGTTTTCTCGTGAGAGTATTACCGTCCGTAATCTTAAGAAATATCCATCATGGGATGAGTTAGACTCAAATGCAAGTGATGTGCACGTTGGACCGAAGCGATATGTGTGTGTGAAACGAGCGAACGCTTGAATGGTGGAATGAATGAACAAACCTTCACAAACACTACTCCAAACAATGAGAAAACAAAAACGGGCGATGACTCGGTAAGTAGAGGGAGACAAAGGCAAGTCATTACTAAGCTCAGACGCAGAAAATAAAAGGGTGAACAGTCTTAGTTTTTCATATTAAAAAACGAACAAGAGGCCTTCTTCTGTGGTGGTGAGAGCTGACCTACGAGCAGACAAAACAAATCCAGATATGGTTGAGTCAACCTGATTTCGCATATAAAGAAAATATCAGAATATCCTAATGCCTAGCCCTGTCGTGGTCACTGTGCGGACACATGCTTTGAAAAATAGGCGAACGGGCACCCATTTAACCTCCGGGTGACGGGTCGTGGTAGCACATGAGTGTACCGGGCATTAGGAATTCAAACCGTTAACCCCAATTTACCGGATCTAGCCAAATAAAAATACACCGCAACACACACGTCCAACACGCGTTAACAAAACAAACAAAACATAACACATCAAGGCCACAAATTTGAATGATTGTCTTCCGATCAAACGTGAAATGCTTTGTGTTTGAAGTGTAAATATAAGAGTGATGGGCATCCAAGGTATATGGCTAACAAATGAATATTATAATTGTTACAATGTCATTTAAGATGTGCGAGGCTCAACCTGTTACCTGCGAGTGAAATTCCCTTTTCATAACCATGTATAAATTTTTAGTCTATAAGTCATGTCACCCATATTGTGTATATTAGTTTAGAAGCATTTGTTTCCTCCTACATCTGTTGGCCTAACGGTACCCAGGACCAACAGATGCTGAAATGAGCAAAACAGTACAATAAAAATAGTAGACAGTCTCTATCCCATCTTTCCGTGGCCCCCTGTCAAACAGGCAAAACGTTGTAAAGATCGATCCAGCGAACTGTCAAGCACCATGGTTGTAGGCCTTAAGCATAGCATCAATAGTCATCAATAGTCCCAGCAATATCAAATATGCAACCATGTTGCCAACGCTTTGGTCGAGGTTTTCTCCATAATTGATCTAACCGTGCAACACACGCTATAACTTTTTATGTTGCAAGCAGTCTGCATGCTGAGATAATTTTTTTTTCTCGATATTAAAATGACATTCAATACACACCCTATCATCTAACACAATGTATTTCACGAAATAAAGTAGTCATGACAAAAAAGCACTGTGCAGTCCGTCCCCCACGTTGAACCGACCACCTATAGAAAACGTCGCAAACGATGGAGAACCACCTTGGACCCTCAAGGCCCCGCGGTCAGCAAAACGGCTGACATCGAGGACGATGTCATAGCAATAGGAATGGGAGGTGTTACAAAACTCGTCATTACGCTTCATTTCTTCCCTAGATTGTGCTGTTTATTCATTTCATCGCTGCCCACGTGTGTGTTTGCATGCCGTACCCCTTTGAGGAGTCCACGGATATATTGATTAATGGCTACAGTTGCCTTCGCCTCTGTTCAGGGGCCTGTCTCGAGCATCGCTGCCACTGGCAACTAGGCTGTAATTTTGTGCTTTCTAATTCATACTTTAGCGTAATTTGAAGAGTAATGGAAGATCTTTCTCGCGTAAATTTAGACATGGTTTGAAGTATTAAAGACGGGCTATCTTGTGATAGTCATCAGTCAAGACAGTCATCATCAGACTGAGTATCGTGATATCACACTCGTGCTAGAGCCGTGCTCGCTCTGAACATAAAACATTGTTTGTGTTTTAGCTATTCTGTAACTATTCAGCCCTTCAATGGCCGTCACACGTGTTTAGTTACCCTTAGGTAGGCCGAATTTCCAAATAGATTGATATACGACGTTAAGACGAACCTCGCACTTGTCTCATGCACCCACACATATGGCAAGACTTCACTCTTTAGAGCTAAAAGGTCCCGCCCGGACATCGTAATTGAGATTTCTGGTCAGGGTGAGGTCCGAGATTAGAGTCAGCGGCAGGGCACTAGAGCTTTCACTCGTTTACTCCTGCTGACAATTGACGGTCTTTACCCGCACTATTCCATTCCGTTTCAGGGCCGCGCATCAGGGCCGCGTCAAAACGCTTTCATTCACAATCGTTCTCATCTCGCACCTATGCAATGCACACTCTCTCTCACCTCCAAACTAATGTTTCTACTCCCTAAACTTAGCTTTACGCAATTTTTCAACCGAAACTTCATGATTTTCTCCAGGCCTACACCCACTCACCTGCGCCGTCATCACCTTTTTTGCCAGTCTCCAATCATCCATCTTCACGATGTGCCCGAACCGCCTCAGAACACGCGAATCTACTCTGTCGTCCAACTTTCTCACCATCCCCGTTCAAATTTGAACACGACATAATTGATCCTAACCCTCAAAGTTATTTCACCCAATCTTCCATACATTTTCCCTCAAAATATTCAACATTCTTCTCTTCGGTGGAAAATGTAAGCGACTACTACTGCAACTCAACATTCTTCTATCTTCCACCCTCACTGCCCACTTTTCATCCCCGTGGAGCACTGTTGGGTTTGATTGATTTGAGCCTCATTTCCACCGGAGCCTCAACGTGAGTCATAATAGGCTCCTCTGTAGGGTGCGACCGTCATCGATTTAGATAAGTTTGCACAGCCTCGCGTGCAAAACGATTAGTCTGGTCAATTGTGGCATATTCGCGTACTAGCGCGTACAAGAGAGTAAAGAGTTAACGCGTATCTTCGTGAATGTATTGCTATCTCTGTGCGTAATGGGGTGGAGAGACCGCCTCACTTGCACAGGTGTTTGAGGCTTGGACAGCTTCGTATAGTCCGGTGTGTTTTCTGAAAGCGATAAGCTTTTTACGGTAGGTTGGGTCAATGAGAAGGCTTTGTAGGTTGCACGGGGGATTTAAGAACGCTCGTCGGGCTGTCGCGAGTGCGTTGCAATCCATCAGTAAGTGTTTCACGCTGACAGCCACTTGGTGGCAACAGGGCAAGGTGGCGCGTTTGGTCTTGTGTCGACATCAATCAGGTGGTTGTGAGTTATCCACGTGTGTCCCGTGCACAAGTGGTTGATGAACACTTGATCTTTTCTGTTGGTGAACTTTGTTTCCCATTCTCCGACTGAGGGTTTGAATGGAAACATTTTTTGTCCACTCTAGGTGCCACATTTCATCCCATCGGGATGTTATATGGGAGTTGATGATAGGGAACCAGTCCCGGTAATGTATTGCGAAAATTTGTTCCTGGTGAGTAGACGCCAGTTTAGCAAGCGAGTCCGCAAGTTCGTTTCCTACAATTCCCGCGTGCCCGGGGATCCAGCAGAATTCAACTGCCTGGCCCATCTCGGACATCACAAAGAGATCGTGCTGCATTTTACGTAGAACGGGATGTTTGTAGTGCAGTGTTTTAAGCTGGGGGAGGACACTCACACTAACTGAGAATACGACGTATTTGGGGAAGCGATCTGTTATGACAATAGAGATGACTAGTTCGAGTGCGTGGAGCTCTGCAGAGAACACGGAGGCCTCTTGTAGGAGGGTGGCTGAGAGTGGGATGTCCCCTCACACAGCGGCGGCTCCAACTCCTTCCGCTGTTTTTGAGCCGTCAGCGTATATATGGCTGTGCTCTAAATATTCTTCCTCAAGTAGTCATAGGATTTCCTGCCGGTACGCGTTGGTTGGAGTAGTTGCTTTAGGGTACACTTGCAGGTCTAGGTTGATCGGTGGTGGGTTGATCATTCACGTTGGTGTGTTAATTTCAAGAATTCGGTAACAGAATGAAGGCTTAATAGCTCTACGATTGATATTCATCGAGGTCAGCAGGTTGTTCACACGTAGAGAAAACGGTGGGCATATATTATGTTTAGACGCGAAAAGGCGCTTATCGGATATGTTGGTGATGTGGCTGATTGCCGGGTTGTTGATTAGACTTCTAGTCTTAAAATAGTATTGTAGCAAAAGTTTGTCTTGCCGGAGCGGGAGTGGAAGTTCGTTAGCGAGCACGTTAAGGGATTAGATTGGGGTGGAGCGGAACACCACTGTTGGGATACGCAAAGCATTGTTTGCGATGGTCAAGAGGAAGTCGAGAGTAGTTTTGGCTGCGTAGTCCATGCGCGATCGTATTATTGCTCTGAACAACGTCATTCCGGTGTCCATATCGGTACCAAACTTCAGGGATGTTACCGATTGGATAAGTCCCGTCGACTTTTTGCAGCGAGTCGCCAGGGCTGCGATGTGGAGTCGCCACATGAGTTTAGGGTCATTGAGGGGACAACTTTGTTCACTCCGTTATCTACAAGCGTTATGAGGAAGTGGGTAGGGAATGATGCTGATCTTCTCTCGTCGTCCAACTTTGTGCTCAGTTTGGTATTGCAAGATCTTCTTCTCAGTCTTGTCCTGAGGTCAGTCTTCGTGTCCCTTAGGGTGGCTGTTTACTTTGCAGTAACAGCAGTGAGATTCTTCGGATGAGCATGACAAGGGATCGTCCCGTTTATCGTGGTCGTCATGGGAGTAGTGTGAGCATCTTTGCTTACCGTGGCAATCTCTGCTCGTGTGTTCGTATTTCTGGCATTTATAGCATCGCATCGGACGTCTTTCGAAGGGTGTAACCTTGGTTTTTGGCGTCAAAGAAAGGTGTGTCTATGTAGTTAGGTGGGGTGGGGCAATTGAATTTAAGTAGAAGGGCAATGGTGGAGGTTCATTTTGGTTTGATTTTTAGTGCGATTTTCGCTTCAACTATACATTCCTCGTATTGGACGAGTCCGGTGATGAACTCGTCGGCTTCATCACTCGGGATACCCTCAATGTAAATCAGGCCTAAACTCATGGGAAAAGTTAAGTGTGGTATGATTTTGCAAGGCTTTTCGCATTTCTGTTTTCGGAAAGTATAGTGTCACTTTGAAGTTTTGTGTCTACTTTAATGGTGAAGCTATCGTCACCGCTGGCGGCGATGTTGAGAATTGGACGGCCAGTCATGGAGCCCAGTTCTTCTCGTAGTTTATATATGCAAATATCCGGTCTGTCATCGACATCGAATGTCATTTTCAAGTGTTCGGGGAATTTAGGGCCGTTGTTGAATAGGTTGTAGTCATTAAATAGAGTGTATTGTCTCCTCTTTACGTTTTTTGGTGTTTGGGCGTTACGAGTTTCGGCTGGGAGGAGAGTGATGGTATCAGAGAGGTCATGGGTGGAAGCATACGAAAGGTTACGGGTTCCCTGGCGACCGCCCTATGGGGGAATCTGCATTAACTTCGCGTTGGGACTCTGGTGGAACATGGAAGCAAAAACAAATACAAATACGGGTTCCCTGGCCTCTATCCTCTTCATCAGCTCATCCACTCGGGTATTCATAGTTGCACAAAAGTTCTCGATTTAATGAGGCGTTCACCGACTTTGCTGGAGGGTAACTTCTCCGGTGGAACATGGAAGCAACAACTACTACTACTACTTTGCTGGAGGGCGCCGAGCAGTTCTCAGTGTCCAGCTCGGGAAGGCCCATCATTTTGTTTATCTTGCCTCGGGTATTCTGCATCTCGATTATATTCACGTCCAGCTTCGAGAAGCGTTCACCTGTGTCGTCGACTACGACCCGAGTCTGGTCTCCTGTCGATGAGGAACTTCTGAGGGGTTCGTCGTTCTTTCTCGCAGACTGGTTTGAGTGCGACGCTCTGGAGGGGCCGTCAGCCCCTCTCCGATAGGGCATGGTCTTGCCCATTGTTTGATCCATGGCTTCTACCCGGGGTTCCGGGTAATGAAGGTTGGGCCTTCTTTAGATTTATTTATATTGTACATATGAACATATACACTAACTTAATCCTTAATCTAACTCCTAAAATCAATCCTAAACCAAATTTTTTGTTTGTGAAGAGTTTTTTGTTTATATTAATTTTTTTGAAACAATTTTTTGTTGCTTTATTAATTTCAATTGGTTTCGATTCTAAATTCACAAGCCCCGGTGTCAGTGGGGGCTCACCTCTTTGTGCACCAAGAGGGGGGGGGGATGCAGCTACAAACAAAGTAGGGACGGTGGAGGTGCCTTATTGCTAGTCTCGGCTCGTCGCGACAAACTCGACTCGCCTCAACATGTTTCGACTCATTTCGACGTAACCTCGACCAGCCTCAACGTGGCTCTCCCCCTCTGCGCTAGTAATCGTGTGGACTGTAATAACAAAATTTTTCACTCAAGCATTTTAGGGTGGGAGTTGGATGGCAGAAGTACCTCGGGTTCCAAAAGAGCCCGACGAATCACGGAGGGTAGTAGTTGTTGCTTCCATGTTCCACCAGAGTCCCAACGCGAAGTTGGGACTCGGGGACTTATGTCCCCGAGCTACATGGGTCCCGTCGCCTCAGCTCATCTCGGCTTGTCTCGAATCGTTACGGCCAGTCTCTCTCACTCGTCGCAACCAACTCGACTCGCCTCAACCAACCCTCGCCCCCTGTGCCAGTAATCCGCGGACTATAATAATTATTCGTTCTACTCAAGTATTTCACATACATACATTTTTCTGTGTATGGATTTTACAGCGTGGGGGGAGGGAAGCAGGGGTTCCAGGGTACAGAGGGGCCTCAAGCGGGTCCCAAAGTTTCTCAAGGGGGTCCCAAAGGGTCTCGAGGGTTTCCCAAAAGGCCCCGGAAGGATCCAAGTGGGTCCCCCCAAATCCTCCTGGTCTTCTAAGTCCCCCGGGTTCCCGAAACCCCCGGGTCCCACGAGTACCCGACATTCCGGGTCATCTAGTCTTAACAAGCCTCGGTTCGTCTCGACTCTTCGCCTTGCCAGTCGACTCGTCTCCATTCGACTCAACCTGACTCGACGGGTATTCCGACTAGGCTTAACATAGGTTCCGAGTAGGTTCAACGTAGATTCCGAGTAGGTTCAACATAGGTTCCGAGTAGGTTGATGCAAATACCGAGTAGGTTTAGCGTAGATTCAGAGTAAGTTTAACGTAGTTGGAGCGGTAGCCGCTTCCGCGCTCCACCGGAGCCCCAACGCGAAGTCGTCGCTCGCTACCCTGCAGGGCCACTGCAGACGTCTAACGATGTTTAATGATAGAACTAATACAAAATAGATCACCATGATAAAAAGGGCACATGTAAATAATAGAGCCACGAAATAAGAAATACTAAAATACTAAAATAAAGTGTTAATGATCTATAAAATGAATTATCATCCCTCCACCCAATCAGAACCTGAACAGATGAACAAGAAACTCAACATCGCTTGCCACAATACAAATTAAAGCTCAGTAAGATAAGAATTTACCCTTCGATCATTTATAACATTATCTATTTTCCCTTTATACTTCATTTAGGGAACAGTCAAAGTGTCCTACTGTCCATACCAAGCAAACTGGCTTCCCCCCCCATCCCCAGTACTACTGGCACGACAGGAAAGCATTAAGAAAAAAAAATCATCCATCCCACATTGCTATTGGAACTGGATTCTACAAACAAACTATATAATCTAATTCCCGTAAAAAAGATAATGTACCATCATAAACAACAATACTTTATTCGGACTCTTTTTTAGCATTAGTAGCGGAGCAGATTCTGTCGTGCGTTGTATTTTAAGTCAGTCCTTTTCTGTTCAATTGTTACTGCAGGTAAGAACAGTATCCGACCTGATCTGAAAGCAGAGCAGGGCCAGTGTCTGGACACTATAACAGTAGCGGGCACTATATCCGTCCTAGGCTCGGCCAAGTGCAATGGGGGTAGCAGGCCGTTAAAGGACCTGGCCAGTGCTGCTACTTAGTTCCGAGTTTAAAGCAGACTTACATGTATGTATTTTTTAGGAACTTCATCAGATTTTTAGCTCGATATTTATGGAGTTATTAAGTTTACTATTCGATTGCAGTTTTAAAATTTCTGACTTCTTTTTTACACCTGGCGCACTTCTGTTTTACACCTGGCGCTAGAAGCCATGAATGTATTCGGGTTTTAATATAAAAACTTGCCCATAAATTCGGAATCCTAATAACGCGAGGCTGGCTCGGGCGTAGGTTTCAATTCATTGAGAGTCGCCAGATCGCAGTTTCCATACATCAAAGCCAGGAGTGGTCATTAATGTCGCACGGATATACAATAACATTTCATTGTACATTTACAAAGAAATTTACGATACCAAAAAGGTCTTGAAAATCAGTGAAAAAATATTTCAGGTGAAATAAATAGGATTTAAGACGTTGTCATGCAGAGTATAGTGCTGCCCGGACTGGCTTTTGATGGATCGATGCTGCATGTACTGCCCTGATGTAAGCCCCACATTACGACGATAATGCTCATTCCTTCTTGCCAAGGGCGTTCAATGTGTCTTGTAATCCGGAACAAATAACTTATTCTCAACCGTTATCATTGCAAAGTGGAAGAGAATTTTTTTTTGCGACGAAGAAGGAGAACCGATTATTATTGGAATTAATGCCCATCCACTTTATATTTAACAATTGCAAGACCCCCATATGCTCTTATGCGGTTCAAAACTTATCGTATCCTTCAATTCTAAACGAACAAATTATAATTTATGAGGTATACATAAATTGCAGCTCCACAAACGTTCGAGATCGTCATCATCAGATGTACTGCAACCATCATTAATAAGACCTCATACCTGCCTTTATTTTCAATCTTAAGATTAAGTAACAATGCAAATTTTGCGAGATTAGCGTTGACTGGAAGAGCATACAAATGACGAGAAGGTCCATCCATTAGTGGCCTGGTTGTCCTCACTCGCCTAACTCTAGGCATTCCTGGAGGGTTCGGCTGTCGAGAGCCACATTGATAAATCCCGTGAGCGTTCCTCCCTCACTCTTTCCTTTCAACGTTTTTTGGCAACTATTATCCTACAAGTTATGCATTATCTTATGAGGTTTACCGGTGGTATGAGATCCTAAGAGACAGACTATGTCATAAGGGTCAAAGGAAAGAGCCTTCAGGGCATTTTGGCAGTCAAGAATCGTACGGCAGGGGAACGGAGCTCCCTACTCTGTTCGCGTGCCACTTCTCAGAGGACGACCATTGCGGATGCTCGACATGCTGCCCGGAGCTAGGACAACCGATGCAGGTGCTCAACATGTTACCCGGTGGACGACCGGGCAACATGCTCGTCACGTAGGTGCTTGGCAAAGAGCGGCTTGATAAGAATTTTCTGTCGATTGCGTGCGAATGTGTTGAAGGTGGTTGGTCGATACGGAAAACTTGTTGAAGTAGACTGCGTGCGATGATTGGCCACGTTTATTGCTTCCAA
Source organism: Gammarus roeselii (assembly GCA_016164225.1). Classification (NCBI taxonomy): domain Eukaryota; kingdom Metazoa; phylum Arthropoda; class Malacostraca; order Amphipoda; family Gammaridae; genus Gammarus; species Gammarus roeselii. The sequence continues at coordinate 15,142 of SDVV010005995.1, forward strand.
TCAGGGACCAGTCCTGTAGGAGAGCTCGATCGCCCTGTGGATTTGATTTGATTTGGGCCTCATTTCCACCAGAGGAACCTGTGGAGCTCAGGTTGGGCTGAGGCAGTGCTGAAGTCACAACAATGCGGCCAACTGTAGTACACGCTATTGATGGATAAGGGAAGAGTTAGGACTAGCAGGAGATAGTGTGTGTGTGGCAAGGGCGACATATAAGGTGGGGAGAAATTAGGGGTTACTATAGTAGCAAGTGCAGTTGTGGGACACGACCCCGAGTGTTCACCTGCGAAAGTGAGATTCGTCCATGTAATCTTCGGTTTGATTTCACGACTCTTGACGCGTAGTTCGTCAGCCATTTAAGTTGGTCCATTTTTGATCAGAGGTTTGACGAGCTGGCTTGTGGTCATGTTGAAGTGTTTCAATATTTGTTTAAGGGAGCTGTTGAAGCTTGGCAGGTCGTTGTCGTCTATCTTATCTGTTCCACCCGGCAATGCAGTAGCATGGTGGACTGTGTGCCCCAACGTCAGATTGAGTGGCCAGGAGGACATTTTGGGAGGAGAGCCGGTCCCCAGGGAACCTCCCCTTTGTTCCCAAGAAACCTCCGCCTCATTCCTAGGGATCCTACACCTTGACCCCAGTAAACCTCCACCTCTTCCCCAGGAAACCTCCACCTCTTCCTCATGGAACCTCCACCTCGACCCCAGGAAACCACCGCCTCTTTCCCAGGAAACCTCCACCTCGTTTCTAGGAAACCTTCACTTCGACCCAGAGAACCTCCACCTCGACCCCAGGAAACATCCAACTCGTTCCCAGGGAACCTCCATCTCATTTCCAGATAATCTCCATCTCGTCTCCAAGGAACCTCCACCTCGTTCCCAGAGAACACCTCATCTCCAGAAAACTTTCCTAACGCCCTCAGGAAACCTCCAATTTGTTCGAAGGAAACCTCCACCCCGTCCCCAGGAAACCTACACCTCGTCGTCCGGAAAACTCTACCTCGTCCTCGGGAAACCTCCACCTCATCCTCAGGAAACCTCCACTTCGTCCACACGTAACCTCCCCCTCATTCCCAGGAAACCTCCACCTCGTCCCCAAGGATCCTCCAGTTCAACCCCAGGAAACCTACACCTCTTCCAAAGTGAACCTTCATCTCGTCCCCTGGAAACTCCACCTCATTCCCCAGGAAACCTCCACCTCTTCCCCAGGGAACCTCCACCTCGGTCCCACGGAGCCACTACCTCGTCCCTTGGAAATCTCAGCTTCATCTCCAGGAAATCTATACCCCGTCCTAAGAAATCTCCACCTTGTTCATAGGGAACCTCCACCTGGGGAAAAGGTGGAGGTCTTCAGGGAACCTCTATCTCGTCTCCAGCAAACCTCCACCTCGTTCCCTGGAAACTTTCGCCTTGTGCCAAGGGAACTTCCACCTCTTCCCAGGAAACTTCACCTCGTCCCCAGGAAGCCTCCACCTCGTTCCCATGGAGCCTCCACCTCAACCCCAGATAACCGTCACCACTTTCCCAGGGAACCTCCATCTTATTCCTAGGAAACCTTCACCTCGTCTCCAGGAAACAGCCATTTCGTAGCAAGGGAACCTTCCACCTCATTCCCAGGGAACCTTCCACCTCATCTGCAGGGAACATCCACCTCATAGTCTCGTAGACTGAATAAATTTTATTGTGGCGCTTGCCGACCGGGTGAGAAAACGCGGCGATTCTTACTGGCCTTTTATAGACGTAAAACCTAAAAAGTCGCAGGTCACTAGAGAGTTTCAAAATACACTCTCTCAGGGTTCTATCAGTGGACTACTTCAGGACGCGATCATGAATATTTAACTCGCTAATACACAGTTTCTGAAGCCAGTGAAAATTGGTAGCGGAAAACATTAGCTCTAACGAGTAGAAATTAGGTTACTGTAAGCTGGGGGAGGACTAATGATTGTGATCCTTCACGCAAAATTATTAATAAAATGACCGAGGGAAGCAGAGCAGTCTGGGCGTTGGTATCGAAACACAATTAACGTACCATTGGGTGCGGAACAGAAAATGAAGCATCCCAGAATGGAATAGATTGACAGTTCTTGGCTTTCATTTAATTAATTGTTGGATGGTTAATAATCATACAATCAGGTACAGAGCAATACAGAGAAAATTACAGTCATCTTCCCAAGGAGAATGACTTTAGTCGACCCAAATATCTTGAAATACATCGCCTCGTTCGAGTTGAAAGCGGATCATATCAAAACCGAACAGGTAAACAGGAATACATATCAAGAGTAACATTTAGTGTCATAATAGAATATTAGACGTATTCAAGATATCCACATAATCTATGACCGAAAGCACGAATGTGACACTATCTATGGCGAGTTTTCAAAGACGGACCTTGCCAGACTCAAAACTTGGGATAACAGGTTCTAAAAATCACTCACAGTTGAGGCGCCTCAGAAATTAATCGTGACATAAATCAGATAGATATGGGAGACATTATTGCACACATGGAATAATGAGGCTTAAAGGGTCACTCTGTGGGGGTCAAAAGCTTCCAAGAGCTACAACACGTCATATGTGGATCACAATCTCCTCACTTCCGAAAGGAGTGAGCTTCCAACGCAGGCTGTATGGTACTACACTGAACATTGAAAAACAACCATATATGTAGTTAACAAGTTACTCGAGTAACAAAAATTTACATGTAAGGAAAAGAAGCACTGGGTGGGCACACACAGGAGAAATCGCAATACAGCATGGCCCCAAATGCACCGGTACCTCAGGCTAGCAGGACGTATGGTGTTTTAGACTGACAGTATCAATAATAAGAGCTGTGACAACACATTTGGGTAAGGAATCCCACAAATGATGAAACACTCACTTATCTCTTGACAACTAATCGAAATAGGAGGTTGGCGAATGTGTCCTGTCCTCTCTCATGAGGTGAGGGCGATTTGGTTTGTAACCAAAGATAAAAGTCCATCGCTGTGCGTTCATTCCAGGCATAATGAAGAGTATATCAGATTTGATTTTAGCCTCATTCCCGCCGGAGCCTCAACGCGAGTACATACATACATACATACATATACATACATATACATACATATACATACATATACATACATATACACACATATACACACATATACACACATATACACACATATACACACATATACACACATATACACACATATACACACATATACACACATATACATACATATACATACATATACATACATATACATACATATACATACATGTACATACATGTACATACACGTACATACACGTACATACACGTACATACACGTACATACACGTACATACACGTACATACACGTACATATTAAATCATACATACACGTACATACACGTACATACACGTACATACACGTACATACACGTACATACACGTACATACACGTACATACACGTACATACACGTACATGCATACGCATATGCATACGCATATGCATACGCATATGCATACGCATATGCATACGCATACGCATATGCATACGCATATGCATACGCATATGCATACGCATATGCATACGCATATGCATACGCATACGCATACGCATACGCATACGCATACGCATACGCATATGCATATGCATATGCATATGCATGCATGCAT
>SDVV010005996.1:0-18774 GCA_016164225.1 Gammarus roeselii
TCTATCTATCTATCTATCTATCTATCTATCTATCTATCTATCTATCTATCTATCTATCTATCTATCTATCTATCTATCTATCTATCTATCTATCTATCTATCTATCTATCTATCTATCTATCTATCTATCTATCTATCTATATATATATATATATATATATATATATATTTAACTTTACCTATAAACCAATTAACACGATACCTATTTTTTCATGACTACTTCCAAAACCATGAAAGGCAGATACGCAATACAGATACTTTTGCCCAATAAATATAATTAATTAATATTATGAAATATATGTTATAAAAATATCAAGACAAATCAATAGGTATGTAAATGTTTTAAAGCTGAGAATCACCAGTAAATTTATAACTAAAGGTCCTAACCATTTTGTAGTGTATGCGAATATTCATTGTTTTCATTGTCAACATTGATAATATTAATAAGTTTTACATATTTTATAGTATCGACAGGTATGGACAACTTTTTGCCAAACTCGATACCGGCACCTTCACCATTTACCAAAACCTGTTGTTAGCAATACCACCAATATTTTGCCGCTTGTCACCAATACCTCGTACCCATACTCCATAAGTTACTTTTTTCTTATTTTAAGTAAAACCTAAGTCCTCGTACCATCAATGTCTATCAATGGGTTACTAATTACTGGCTGTCAGGGTAACGGTTCATATTCAGTACCATTTTTGTTGTTAATTTTAGCTGTAGTTCATTTTTAGTTAGATAAGTGTTTCAAATATTTTCAACTACCCTTCTATCTATTTCATGTCTTTAGATATTTGTTTTCAAATTGTAATATCATCCTAAGCCAATAATAAAACATCCCTGATACCTATATAGGAAAACATTAAATAAAAAACACTAGTTCGAACTACCTTATACCACGTTAATTCTACTCTGTCCTCCAACTTCCTCACCATCCCCGTTCTAATTCAAACAACGTCATTGTCGATCATGTCTCTCACTGTCACTTTGGCTAGGACTCTCAAACAATTCAACTTGAAAGCATTCAATCTTCTTCTCTCGTCCCTCACGCCTTATCGCCGTTGGGAAAAATATGCGTTCATGCTTCCATACCCAAGGACCAACAGTTCATTGCATTTTTCGGTGCATAAAACACTTTACACCCTTCCTTCACTCTCGATTTCTCATCAGTTTCTACTAGTCTAATGACTGGAATTAGAACCAGATCACATTTTCAAGCACAATGGTTGTGTTCCATGAATGAGTCTCTCGGATAGGCCTACACAATGAACTTCAAACCATTTCACTGTGAATGTCAAGTTTTAAATAACTGAAACATCAAAGCATTCTTAGGTGTATTTCAAAGCTGTAGCTTTCAATGGCGCCTAAGAAAATAAAAAATAATATATTAATGGCATATTGACAATTTCCATAGAATATATTCTACCCTTACTGAAATACAAGTGAAATGACAATGGTTTAGATTCTTCACCACCATAGACACTACATCAGCGTTACAATAGTGAACTTGAGCCATGTCTGCAAAGTCCAGTTGAACTCCGAGACGATATCAGTAGAGGTGGACAGCAACGAATAACCAAAAAAGGCTCCTGCAATTCATCCTCAGGCATGCCGGCTTACACGCAGAGAAAGTGCTAAGTCCTAACCGAAACTATCTTATGCTCGATACTGACCTCAAAGTCAAAAAAGTGAACTAGGGTAAATAAAACACTCTGTAACTCAATCAAAGGCCTAGCATGTGTGCTCAATAAATAAATTCTGAAAAATATATTTGATGAATATTATGATTTCTAGCAAAATGCAATATGGAGTCAAAAAAAAATTGGTGGGCAGGTATAGTGTCAGATTTCTTCCCTACTTCTGATTTATCGTAGTTATCTTTGAACAGAGGCTTGTGTGCTTGTTTACACAGCGTGAATCAATAATTTTCGTTAATCTATTATCCAAGATTAGATTAGGCTGACGAGGCTTTCTAGTGCGCGGGAGTAAATATCAGCTATTATCCATGTTCAGCATCGAGGAATAACACTTCAAGAATCGCTGATTTTTTGTCATTATTCTCACTAAAGTAAATCGCGTTTGACCAGTCTATGGCCTTAAAATAAACACAAATTACAATTCTAACGAGCAAGTGGTAGAAAGTTTACTAAATTGAGAGATAATCCTCGGAATGAAGGTAGGAAGCAATGTATACTGACCTGAGCATGGCGATGAAGGGGGGCTTGAGTAAATGCGCGCGCAGTGCCGGAACCTCGGCTACATTGTTGAACAATCCCAACACTTTGGTCTCCACTGCGGGGTCCTTTGAATAAAAAAATCAAATAAAAAAATTGATATAATAGAGTTCCACACCAGAAGATCTGCTAACAACGATGACTGCCTCATATGCAGGCACTGATTAACAACAGTGTCTTAGCATTTGCCATAATCGATCGAACAGAAGGGAGTAGTTACTAGTTTACATAAACAAAACATGCTGAATGATGCAGAGGAAATTAATATTTAAACGAAAGCTTCTGAATTTTTTCTACGCCAAGCAAAAGTATGATCACTGCAGATGACTAAAACCTATCCGCAAGAACGAGAAAGATCTCCTTAAAACAATCAAGAAAATTGGCAAAATTGCATCAATGTAATGACATTCTTCTTATTCTTGAGTAACTAACTACTCGAATGGTACCGGCAGCATACATCTGAATAAGTGAATACAAAGTTGATTAAATCCTACAATACATTTTCAGTAACCTTTCTTAGAGATACTTAATGGGCTGATGAAGCGCTGCGATGGTACCCGTAACTTACCTTAGGGAAGGTGAGCAGTAAGTTGATGAAAAGCTGCAAGCCATCTTGGTTCAGGAAAATTTCGCATGTGTCTGGGGACTCGTCTGTAAAATGATAAATAATAAGCGGAAAGTTCGTGAAAGTATTTAACATATTCATCGCTCAAGGTTCAAATTAATGGAGATCTTTAGGAAGTTATGATTAATTGCTTGTAAAGTCAATTCGCACATGGTCTGTTGGTGGACTTCAGATTCAACGAAATTTACAGCTACTAGTTCAAATCCCACACAATGGGGATGGCCATCGGGAAGACAAGCCTCACATTACTCCTCACATGCGACTACACAAAAATTAGCCCCTTTGCACTAATGGGTCCGGTGAGGAGCACGCAACATGCACTATAGGTTGCGAATGAAGCAGCTTTCGCTGTTTTACCCCTGCAGCATAATGATTACCGGACCTTTCCACACACACGACTATCCCGTTTTCAACGCGACGCAGAAGGCAGAAAACTCATCTGGGCCACGACAAAACTCATCCGTTCACTACCATTCTCTACTCACGGCAACCCATTGCAAGCTCTTTTTACCTCCAAACCGATGACTCTCCTCCTTAATATCTACTGCACGTTGTCCAACCACCCAAACTCCGGTCTTTCCTAGGCCAACCCCCCCCCCTTGCCTTTAATTTCATTGTTCATGTCACATCATTCAGACATTACAAAGATGCTAATCAGTTACAGAAATTACAGATTGACCCTCCTTTTACATCAGCCAGACTAAAAACTCCTCAGCAACGGGCTCTGACAGTGTATCATATTCATCTTGAATATCTAGGCGCACATGTCATCAGGACTCTCATCAGACATCTTTAACATCTTCATTCTGCACAACGCCATACCGAGCACATGAAAAAAAAAAGAAAAAATCGCCCATCCTGGAACAGATCCAGCCAATATGCAGACCAATTCCTCAACTATTTGGGGATTAGTTTAGCGTGAGAGAGCTTTCTTTTAGTTCGAAGCCTACTGGCTTCAAATTGAATTTTTATTGACAGGTTCTAAACATAAATAATGCTCGTATCCAATTTTCGTTTACACACCACTCCACAACCACACTCACTAACCCTGCCCAGACCATCCACAAAACCATTCACGAAGACCTGAACTACAAGAATCCCGCCCAGCTCCCCCTGGTATGTGCCAGTGACAATACTAAGAAGACCTTCGCCACAGTTCCAAGCCACGTTCTCAAAGATGAAATACTCGACACGCACATCCATCCTAACTACTAGAAGTAGCTTGCTATTTCCTCTCCTACAGACAAGCACAACGTCTTCAATAACAAGCCATCACGAACCCGCCCCTTCTGGCCTTTCGGGCTGTGTGCCGAACATGGCTCGTACACCGCACAAGAAGCTAGGTCTAAGCAGCAACAACAACTACCAAATTCTAACAATGGCCTAAAAAACTTTTTCGAATTTGCCAACAGTACCGTATCATCCGCCACTGCTACTGACCCAACAACCAACTCCGCTTATTTGCTCCTAACGACTCTTCACCTTGACCCAATGCACTCGTGTTCACCACCTTGACTACTTCATCTACGTAGAGATTGAACAGCCAGGAAGACGTAACGCAGCCTTGTCACCACTTTCACAAGGAACCAAGCGCTCGCCTCTTTCCCTACTCCGACCCATGATTTACTGTCAACATAGAAACTTTAGACCAATCTAAATAAATTGCCTCCAAACTAGCGCAACACCCTCAATAACGCCGAAAAAGTCGACCCTAGCATAAGCTTTTCCCAGGCCCATGAAGCCACAAAATCAATCCTTTCCTCTGCAGAGCATTTCTCACTGACTTGTCTCACTGCAGAAAATGTCTCACACTTTTTCTACTCATACACTGTTCCTCGCAAATTGCTCCATCCAAACGGTCTCTAACCCACCGCCCACAACAAACCGATACCTCTCGAGATGCTGCATTAATTTTTACCTAAATTTGCCCTTGTACAGCGTGATACTGCAACACTCGCCCCTCAATCGGCACCACGCGCAACACAAAATACAAGTTAAGTTTCAATAAATTTTTTTTTCCGTTTATTGTTCCCTGCATATGTAGCCGGTATATCACGTACCTGTAAGGTTCCATAGGGCAGAGAGTGTAAACTGCAGCGTGATGTCAGCGTTTTCGTCTTCCATTCGACCGCGGACCAGAGACAACAGCTTGCACATAAAGGCGGGCTGGATGGAAAAGGGTAGACCAAAGTGATAGCGCAAAAATCGGGATGTGATGAAACAAAATGAATGCATTACTACTCACTGCATAAATAGGGAAAACTGAGTCGAGTGAAATTAGAGAAAAAACTATAAAGGAACTCTTAGAGTACAACCTCAGAAATTATCTCGGTCAACAGGGAATGGCTATTGTATGAATGTATGTATGAATAAAGGTATGAAAAGAAATACAGCAGTTTCGCCCTAATTTGGAGAGCAGCTAATTTAGGCTGACATAGGAAGGGGAAGCACCATATCTCTTCGGCCCATGACCGCGGTATCTTTGCCGATGATTGAACTCGCAACGTTGCCTATTCAAGGCTAGATGCTGGCACTGAGGGTACGCTCATCACTCGACTATGACGACTGGTACATTTTCTGACAATTTATACAGATACAGACAATCTAGCTTAGTAAATTTGATTGATGCATTGTCCTCGTCGTCTCAGCAACATAGAACAGAATCTTCGTTTGCATACCCAGTTGTGCAGCTCATTACACTATTCAGTGCACCAACACTTCACACTGCAACACTATACATTTCACCTCAGTTTCCACTAGTCCAGTATTCGACATAAGAGAGCCCTGGTACTCAAAGCCATGAACTTGTTCCAAACAATCTCCGCTTAAGCGGACACTGATCTCGATCGTATTTTCATTCCACAATCATCTTATAATCTTACTCGTACCCTAATGTAAACAGCATGAAAAGTCTGATATAATTGGGAGATTAAATTACCGCGGCGGGGGTAAACCAGTGAAAACTGTCGGGCCCTGCTGCTGACGACGGTTCCTCGGTGCATTCGGGTGCCAGAGTGTAAGTTGAGGGGCTACCGGCCGGACCTTTAGCACAAAAGGGCTAAGTTGTGTGAGTGTGAGGGTGTGAGGTGCGCCTTGCCGTCGGCCACCCCCCTTTCTGGGGGATGCGGCCTAGTGTCTGTATCTGTATCTGTGAGAGTACGACATGGAAACGACTGCTAGGAGAGGAAGACTACACATACGAAATATGTCAACACAAACGGGGATAGATCTGTTCCTCAAATACAAGTGAAGAGTTGCGTATGACATCGTTAGTCAATAAGCATAGTAACACCAAGTTAACACTGACATTTGAACCGAGATGCGCCGTCTGCTCGTTAGTGAGCTTAGCCGCGAGTATTGAGCAGATGCCGACAGCCATCAGGTCAACGCTTTCATCGTTGTAGTTATGAAGGGCATGCAATGCCATCAGCGCCACCCAGTACTGGTTGAAGGATACATGATGTAGGACGCTCTCGCAGCACAGCAACAGCAAACCGTTCTTCTGGAGCTGCATCAAACAAGAGCAGAGCGTCACATAACTTTCAAGCGGGAAAATTAGCATCTGCAAACTAAAACCTAAGTTCAAAGTGTCACATAACGTTCAGGCGTAAAAATGAGCATCTGAAAACTAAAACCTAAGTTACATCAAGAACACGTGAGCAAGGATTACTTCATGTCATCACCTGTACGTGTTTGTTGCCTAATCTGAATCATTGATCATTATATTATTTCAATGCGTACCTAGTTAACTTACCAGGTGGTTGTTGCTGTGTCGTGTCATGGCATGTATGGTGGCGTGCACTACAGAACGCAATAGGCTGGGGTGGATAGCGAGACCCCGGGAGCCGTACGTTAGGTTGTGCAGACAGGCACTGCCCGATGCCTGGATGGTCGCCCTGTTCTGGTGGCTCTCCAACACACGTAAAATGCTCTGCAATGTAAGATGTGTGGATAGTTTTAAAAACATTGAAGCGTCAGTACTCGATTAACAATATCAATGAATCGGTAAAGATTGTTCTATGTTGCCTAGTTGATTTCAATCAGATGTAGTCGTATAAACAATAAATAGGTAGTGAATAAATGCACTGCACACATTTTCTAGACAAAGCTGCTGAGTGTCTAGAGTAACTCACGGCAATAAGGGCAGGCTGTGGAGTGGCAGTGGCCGAGACGATGACGTTAGTCTGCGTCAAGATCCTGTTTACGACGTGCGACCAGTGACGGTAGTGAGTGAGACACTCCGTGAGCCGTTGTACCGCACGGGTCTCGTCGCCCAGATCAACATCTCGCAGGAACTGCCAGTGAACAGATGAGCCAGATTAGTATAGTAGGAGCAAAAGATTAAATATAGAAAATCCATAAAAAATCCATTTCATTCAGCAGCAAGTCAGGTGGCAACTATGCTATCAACTCGTCCACGAGCGAATGTCAAGTAGGGATACGAGTTGCTACATCTGTACGATAAAATTTGAATCAAGTGTACAGCATCCATCCTCAGCACAATGCACTCATGGGTCTTTAGGTTTTTTAATCAACAGTGAATATTGATCCAGTGCAGCACAATGCTTGGCAGTAGTGGATGAATTCAAAACTTTCCTAGACATTTGCTTACAAAGGTTTCGGACTAACATTGCATAGAAGAGGTTATGGTAATTATATCTAGTTTGATTAATGCATTGTGCAGGCCAGTGAATATTGAGCAACGCGTTTCTAACATTAACAAGCTTTTATGGCAACGTTATTTCTTAATGATAATTTTCATTCAGAATTTATCCCTTGCATCCTTTTGAGCATTTACCTTGATGTGTGGCCACTTGGCAAAATCAAAATCATCACAGAGAGGCACATTAATGAGACCCACACACTTTATCTTGGAGTGCGTGTCAAGAAAACTGCTAAGCACGCGCTGAGACACTTGGCGCTGGTTAGACACATCCAAGTATTCGAGGTCGGGGGCGAACTGCGGGTCCACCAACACTTCGTTGATGCACTGCATGAACAAACAAACATTAGAATTACCAATGAGAGACTGCTTAAAAGATGCATCTACTATTCAAACAAACCAATAATTTCAAACTTGCTAATAATGTCATGATATTAGTTCATTAATTATGAACAAATTAGGGTAGCTTATTCAGGATGAATGAATACTTTCAAGGTTCCCTGAAAAAATTATGTTATCTGAGGTGCCAGTCCCCCACAAGCGCCTAATTAGCAAATTGCACAGCATCTGTATTTGAGGCAAGCTTAACAACTGGATAAAATGCTGGCTTATGGACAGACGGCAGCGATTTGAACTTAACGGAGCTTCCTCCCCCTGGGGTAATGTTACAAGCGCGTGCCTCAAGAACCCGTGTTAGGGCCAGTTCTCTTTATAATTTTCTTTAACAATCTTGATAGCAACCTTTTCTCAAACATTAGCAAGTTTGCAGACAATACAAGATCGGTGGAAAAGTGCAAACTGCACTGGAGTGTCAGCAGATCCAACTAGACTTGAACAAAATTGTGGATTGGTCAGAAAAGTGGCAAATGAAATTTAATGTAGACAAATGCAAAGTTATGCACATAGGTCCTCATAGCCACAAACACGAATATTCAATGTCTGGAAAGAAACTCATTCCCGTCACCGAAGAGAGGGATTTAGGCGTCATCATTAGTAACGACTTAAAAAGCAGCAAGCGATGTAACGATACTGCCAAGAGAGGCAACAAAATGCTAGGTATGATATCCTGCACTATCTCGTACAAAAACTAACGCAGTATGCTCAAGTTATTTAATGCATTTGTTAGACCGCATCTCGAGTATGCAGTTCAACCTTAGAAAATACGTTATTCAACTTCAGAAGGTTCAACGTAGAGCTACCAAACTCATCCCCTTGCTGCAGAATAAATAGTACAAAGACAGGCTTTTTGAACTCAATTTTTATTTGCTAGAGAAACGTTGAGTCAGAGGCAACATGATCAAAGTGTGGAAGATTATAAAGGGCGAGGAAAACTTCGACCAAGCAAGCCTTTTCACTCTAGATACAAGCGGAGTGACTAGGAACAATGGATACAAAACCGTTGGGAAACGTTTCTTACTCGACATCACGCGGAATTTCTTCACGTATAGAGTGGTAGAAGATTGGAACAAACTTCCAGCCAGCGGAGGTTGTAAACAGCAATACAATCAAAACATTCAAGTCGCGGCTTGATAAATTCTAAATAAATTGCTGATAAACAGCTAAACTGTTCCCTTTTTGTTGTTATAAAGAACATAAATGGCACAAGAAGCTCTCTTAGACATTCTATTTCAGAACTAATCCTCTTGCTGTCAAAAGGCAACCTAGTTTAGGCCAATAGGCCTCTTAGACGCTCTACTCTAGAATTGATCCTCTTGTTATCAAGAGGCAACCTAGTTTGGGCCAATAGTCCTGTTGTTGTCTTCCTACACTTGTAAACACTTGTTAACTAGCTATAAATTTTTACTGAATAGTTACCAAATCAACTTCTTAATCGTGCTGGAGTATTAGCACCTGACAACATAGATTGTGATACTTAGAACACACTCACAACTTAGAAATTACTTTGCATATAAATTTTTTCTATAAATAAAAATAGAAAACAGAGACAATAGAAAACAGAGACAAACTGTTCAAGATTTTGAAGATTTTTCATCTTCCTAACATGAAGCTGTGTATCCTCAGCGTGAATGTTTCTTTTCTCATTGAAGATGATTGCGCTGGTCACAATAAAGTAAGACTATCTCCACAAGTTGCAGCACCTGGAAACTCAATACCCTCTGACAATATATTAAGTTATGACCAGGCATGCGGCGAGGTATATATTGGTATCGGCAAGTAGCTATTGGCTAAATTCGGTGATATTGATACAGACAGGTAATGACAAATGGTGAAGGTGTCGTTTTGGCAAGAAGTTGCCAATACCCAAATGAAAAGAGCTAGTTACTCAAGTTTCAAGATGTAGCTGTCGGCCACCCCACCCCCCCCCCTCTTTCTAGGGGATTCGGCTTTGTGTCTGTATCAAGGCAAGGAGAGCAAGCAATTGATAGGACAGGCATGTGTGAAGAATGATTGTGAATTTATTATTTTTCACGCGGCCGTAATGCACTTTCATGCTCTTCACAAGTCTTCAAGAAACGATTTGGACGTGGGTATGTGGAGAAAATTCGCATTCGCATTTGCATTCAAGTTTTGCAAATTAGGCTGCAGTCATGCTCACATGAAGCCAATCTCATACTATGTTTCAACACAAATTCGGGTAAAATTAGCACTGAACATCTGATATTGATCATCTGGTGTTTATCATGCTGATTTGTTAATCAAGACCACCATATATACACACGCATTTGATGCGTCCCATGGTCAAGAACTCTACTTACAAATTCGTGAAATTATCAATGATTCTTTGATGTAGCTACCACATTATGATTTAATTCTTTCATCTTTATATTTTTCCTGTAAATATTTGATATACAAGACAAAAGAACTGGTATCAAGTATCGGCAATTATGTTTGCAGATAACCCCGACAGTAATCTAAACCACTTCTGAAATATAAGCGACCACTCACCTCTTGTTCGGATGAGTCTGTGCTTGCCATCACGGTGCTTGCGTCAAGGTAGCGAAGCTTAGTAAGCTTCTTGAGCACTGCCACCGTCACGCTGATGCTGTCTATGAGCACGCCTGCGACGTGAAGGTGCTGCAGCTGGTGAGCCACGGTCGTCAAGGGCTCAATGGTGTTTATGCTTCCGCACTGGCTGATATTGAGTCGCCACAGCCGAGGCAGGTGTTGAAGCAAAACTTGCAGTGTGCTCGCCTGTAGGTACCCGTTTTGGCTGAGGTTTAGCTCACGCAGATTGGGAAGTTGTTTGATGACTGTTGGTGGGAAACTGTAGTTATAATTCAACAAAAATAAGGTGAACTTGAAGATAGCTGCTAGCATTTGGGTTCATCCAGAAGAAGAATAAAATCATGGCATGCAATCATCTCATTTCAAAAAGAGTTGTTGGACATAGAAGGAAGAGAAAATCACAACATGCATGTTCTATGGGCAACGTTTCAGTGATCAGAAATCAAAAGACAGCACCAAGTAAAATAATAAACATGTTTCTTCAACTTTGTAATTGGCATTGATTGGTTTACTCTCTGGATCCCATAATTGTATAGCTTGTTATTTATTCCTGATAATTGTACAATTTAAATTTGACTAGGGATTGACAAATTTTGGTGGTATAGGAATATACAGGTATTAGCAACTGATGAAGGTATTGGTTTAAAGTTGCAGATACCTGCCCATAATTGCAAATATATTTTATATAGTAACAATATTATAAATGTTCAAGACCACAATATTACCACACTCATTTGATGCATACCACCATCAACATAGATACAATATTTTTCCAATAATGGTTAAGAATCTTATGATATTTAACTAGCTACATAAATGTCCATCAGTCAACTTTTTGAAGGTTGTGGCCAATGTCACAATAGCTATGCTAAGTAAACAGAGCTACATAATGCTTTAGACATGGCACAAATCAGCTAAGAATAGCTTTAACACAGCAAGTAAAGAAAATTGAGGCCATATCAAGACAATAGTGAGATTAAATTAAACAAAAAGTGCAAACATTTGATAAACATAGCCAATGATTATGAAAGTTAGTTACAATATAAATGTATCATTATTACAGGTTGACCAACACCAACTACAATTTCCAAATCAAGCAGAAGCAAGGCTTTACTATTATTAGTTAGAGACCCATGTCACTACCCACACATTAGGTTGAACGAAAAATTATAAGATGGATACGTTAAATGTTAAATTATAAATCATGTTCACTAGAGTAGGTAACAGTTGCTTATACTTTTTCAATGATTCTAAAAATTAGGTTAATATAATCCGAGATATTGTTTGAATGAAAATGAATACTGCCATATGTTAATAGCTAGAATTGTTGCAAAAATTATTACCCAACATGTTTCAAATGGCATGAGATTGCCTGCCCTTGAACAGAATTACTAACAACTGTAGCTATTTGCAAGCACCAGGGAGTACCGGTTAGGTACTCACAATTGAAAACTTCATTGTTAGCACCGTGAGTGCGGGGCGGATTGTAGGCAGGCAGCGAGAGTGTGGTAAGATTGTCCTTGGTCCAGGGGCTGAGTACATCAGAGATTGAGTAGGCATGGATCTGTAGGCCGTGGATCTCAAGGAGGTGAAGTTGTTGGTTACGGAGGAGCTGCAGTCCACAAGCACTGATGGCAGACCCACAGCGACGGATCACCACCTGACCAGGCACAGAGAAGAGAGTCAAGAATACTTCAGAAAGACAGAGCTGACAAAACATGTAACCAGGTATGTACATTTACAAATAGCTGCATTAGAATTTGCCTTAAAAAAAAAATTATAAATATACTCATTGTTTGGTCAAGCATTTTATATGAGGATAAAGATCCACAGCAGGTTGATGTAATTTTTCCCAAATATGGAAGAAATACATTTTGGTCCTACAAGTCCCAAGGATAGTGTAATATGAAGCTATCTATATACAGCTGTCATCAATTTTCTTGACACTAGAATATCAGGAGAATAAGGAGCTAAATGAAATTAATTCCACAATAAGAATTTCAGAAACAAATACATTTGTTAGCTAAAGACATTTGATTTACAAATGTGCCAAAAATATTCAAGATTTGTCCCCAGGGTAACACCACATTACAGCTATTGTTTCTACCACCTCCAACACTACTGAATTATCCCTTTGTGATCTAAGGAGTTGGTACAATCACCTATTGCAAGCCTTGTTAGAAGAAAACATTGCCAAATTTAAAACCAAACACTGACTGCTGTATTGCCAAGCATATTTTAGCTTGAATTGACATGACTAAATCCTCAGTAACAGGAATAGGCTAGCTAGTGGACAATCCATCTTTATTATTTGTTTACAATGCTTGCCTGGTATTTCAAATTGTAAGGTTTATTAGACAAGAATTTTGACTCACAACTATTATTTTCTATTGTTAATTCAAATTTTTATGCTGAGGATTTACTGTAACCAAGCTCAAATTAGGCATCATTCCTCTGTAAGCATTCATACTGACATCAGAAAAAATGTTTGTTCAATTTTACTAGCTGAAGGTTGGAAAAGACTTGTATTAACACCAAGGGATGATTTTTTTATAACCTTTTTTGTGAAAGTTCCCTATAACCATATTTCTTTTTCCTGCCAAGAACATGTCATATTAGCTTTTAGCTCACTTTCTTGGAGACAAATTACAAACATAACCTTATTTTGCAAGTAGAATTCTCTGTATAAAAACTTGATCATATTTATTGGTCTCAGCTATGCAAACCATACCCAAGTTCTAGGCATAGTGGAGGATATATCAAATGTGTGAAAGGTTCAAGCTGTTATTTAATCAACCTTTATTCAAGTGGGCTGGCAAAAACAACATGGAATTCAATAAATTACTTTTGAATTACTAAGATGTAGAAAAATATTGACCTAAAACCAATCATGCACATCATTCAAGTCATAAGGCAGCCGGTGATGAAGAAAAAAGCCTCCTGCATGATTAGGCAGATGAATGCAAATCAATGCTTCATTGAATGCACAAATTGTAAGGGTCATGGTTATTGGCAGAAGACTGTTCCAGCACCATAAGTACTTTTTTATCATGAGATAAACAATCAATGTTGTTTCTTTGAAAGTAACTAATCCAACCTCATTAGAGCTAGGTATTGCTCACTTCTCTGGATCCCACATAATGGAAAGATCTAGAAAGACTTGAAGCCCTTCAAAGAAGCCTCACTTGAAAAATTAGAGGTAAAGGAAATGAATTATGACATAAAAAGCTTTGAGGTTTTACTCAACCCAAAGAAGTTTCCAAGAATCATGGTCCTAGACATATGGAAAATTCTGGAAGGCTACTATGTCAATGTTAATAAAGAAATAGTAACAGTAACTATGGAAAATTGGGAAATGATTGACAGGATGTGTTAGCTACTTAAAAGTGACATAACTGATGGGTGGCAATAAGATGCAAACTGTGAGATAGAACAGTTTTATTTGCTGGGCACATCAATTTCAATTGAATGCTACTGGATATCCGTGAAATCAAACTTGTGCTGTAGTCAATTGTTATTGATGAAAAAAATTGTGGAATGACTCACTGCAAGAACAACTCACTACTCTAATGCGATGCTGAACCAGGATCAGACTGGCAGATGTGGCAGCACACACAGAACTAGCAGAGCGTGTCCCAACTGATAAGGGTCAGATGGCAGCTACGCTCTGGCCCGCTCTACACCAAAGAAATTTAGTAGCTATCAAGTAAGAATCATGAATAAGCTTAGTTAACTGGACTGCAATAAATGAAGGCAATAAAACTTTTTGTATAGCTACTGCCTTGTTATATTACCTAAATAATGGATCAAAAGATAAACCAAGAGCTATAGATTCATGCTTTAAATTTAGTAGATTAGAGTTTCTGTGCTGTAGTTAATACCCTGCAATTTAGTAGCTAGCAATTTAATGACTAGGTAATATGTGCCTTGGCTGAATTCTGAGTTAGGGAACTGTATCAAGACCAATTGAAACAATCAACAAATCATCACATTATTAGCTTTGAAAGTAGCTATCAAGTAACAACCCAAGGAGCTAGTGACTATCAGATCTGTAAAATTATGATTCCCTAAATTTCTGTATAAATACTGAAACAGTCCATGTTATGAATCAATAATTTGCATCCTAAAGATATTAGCTACATTTATATTTATTAGATATACAAATGGGTTTCATGGCGTGACAGAACACAGCTGGACAGATTTGACCAACCTGGTAAAATTTCATTGGAGTGTTGCTGAAGAGGGACATGACTGAGTCATTGAGCATACCACAACGATCTATCTCTTCTAGAAGCATTGCGGCAGTGTGAGGCGACAGGTAGCATTCTTGATTTCTGCACAGGTAAACAAAATCATGAGTTGCTCGAGTATGTCAATTATTGGTTAGTTATGTGATAAACAATAAATTATTCAGATTAATTGAGGACAATCTGACTTATCATAGATTCAATATTATCAAGGACATTCCAAATTTATTAATATTCGATTCCATGTAGCTATTGTATTTTGAGCATGGTTTCAAGAACCACCTTAGAATCAAGAAGCTCCAAAAGACAACAGCATCAAGTGAGCACAGCTGTCACTTCACAGGGTAACATGCCACCAGTAGATCTCATATGAACTTGTACTTGATTTTGTAGCTATGAAGTATGATTATATACAATCTTCAAATGCATTTGAAGATATCCTGGAGTTCAATGTAGCTAAATATCCCAGAGTTCACAGTTTTTTTGAAGTTACTCTACAGTTGATTTTATCATATGTGCCATGTCAGCTAACTCAATAAAATTAATATGGTAAAGGCCAAATTATTGAATGCATATTGTAGCTATATATTCAATTAGGAAAAAGCTAGATAGGTACTAAATAACTAAAGAAAGCAAGATAATACCTACAAATTTTTTGAAGTTACTCTTCAGTTGATTTTATCATTTGTGCCATGTCAGCTAACTCAATAAAATTATTATGGTAAAGGCCAAATTATTGAATGCATATTGTAGCTATATATTCAATGAGGAAAAAGCTAGTTAGGTACTAAATAACTAAAGAAAGCAAGATAATAAGTGAAGCACACCCTTTCTAGCTATGTGCCAGCTAGCAAACAAAATTAAGACAAAAGGATTTGCACATGAGAGAAAGTGAATCTCATTTGGGCCTCATTTCCACCAGAGACATGCAAGTAAGGTAGCTACATCAATAGGCTAGTAGCTACACTAATGTTCTCCAGCTGTCTTTTTGTCAGGAATTACCATCTTAATTGCACATAGCTACCTAAATAACCTAGGTAAAAAACTATGTGATCTTTCAACAAAACTGTTGATTGCAACCAAAATTCTAGTCTAAGAGAACTTAGCCTACTTATCATAATCTCAAGGTCAGCTAGCAACTTACCTGAATTCAAAGTTATAAAAATCCCGTTTGAATATCTCTATTCTTTCTCTATCGTCTCCAGGAGGTACTGTACTTTCAGATTTATCATAAACTTTGCCATAGTTGGGTACATTGAAAACACTGTATGGTATCATATGCTGGCCTTCTTCTCTATCATTAACACTATCACTTAACATTGAGTTGTCACTTACACTACCAACACTACCACTTGCACATGAGCCCACAGTATCAGTTAAAGAGCTACTGTAATGATTTGAATGACTGAACACATTCAAGTTGGGACACTCGCACTCAATGGCTGCTTTTCCGGCAACACAACTACCAGTAGGGGTTTCAGTTAGTTTGCTAGTATTTTCACGAACACTAAGCTTGTCACTTTCTCGGTAGCACACAGTTCTTGGGTCGCGTGGTTGTATGTTGCACACAGATCCTAAGTTTTCAGCTATGTAGCTCAGGCTGAGTTGTCTGAGACTTAGCGGCACTAAATGGCCAATTGCAGTCACCTCCCATTTGGCATCCCCAGGCCAAATAGCTCCACTCATTGATGTAACTGGAAATGTCTGAGACATTTTGGAATTTAGGAATTATTTACTACATTAACTGTTATTAACCTTTACATATACCTGCAGGAGAGAAAAAAAGTTTAATGAAGCTATTGAGCTATCAACATGACATTTTAAAATATCACCATTTGATCTTATATAGCTAGCTAGCTACCAAATAAAATGTCTCCCAACAGGGCATTCTTGTGAATTAAATGTTGGAATACATAAACCCTTCTACAGTTGGGCTCAGGCCAGTCAGAACAATTTGACCGGACAGAAGGCGCAAGCAAGCATTTAATAACAAACAGCTATTTGATGCTTTCAAGTACAACAACTTTGCAGAACAATGCACATCAACAAATAATTCAGCTAATAATTGGCCTGCAATTTTCTGCATGCATTGCTCTTCAGAGCATACAAATTTAAACAACACTTAATTCAAACCACTACACAAAAACCTCATTGAAGAACCAGAATTATTTTCCTTGGTAGGACCAGCAGCTTTCAGAGAAGCAAAGAAAAACAAATACAATGTGTGATATCAGTCAGGATGAAGTGCATCTGTGTTTAGTTGAATAGTACTAATAGCTACACAATTAAATTATTTTTGGCATAGTTTGAGCAACAATGAATTATTACTGCAGATTGGCAGTAGACACAAACAAACACTGAGGTCACTCACACACATTTGGCAAAAAAAAGTCTATTGCAACAATCACGTAACAGCCAGCAGAGCATAAGCGCAAGATTGTGCACTACTGTCGTAAGTCAGATGGTTGCAAGATAAATGAACGAGAAAGGTGTTGGTAGTCATCATAGCAGTTTAGAGTAACAACCAACATTAATTGTTAATTTTAATTTGTATAACCATCAGACCAAAAGTGCCTTCTTGGCATTGCACTCTAGTGTGAATGACACCTAATTTGTGAAAAACTTCTGAGTTTTCTGTGATCATCTCAAACTACACACGCATGTAGCTAATTTTGCAGATCACAGTATAGTATAGGTACCTATTGCTCATGATTGTCAGCCTCTCACAGAGTGATGCCATAAAAAAAAATGTTTGATAAAAAAAGCACAGCCTTAAATCAATGCAACTTTTCTGTATGAAAACACAAAATAACCGAACTCAATTGTTATATTTCATGTTTATAGCCATTATATAAGTATTTTCTGTTAAACTAGAGCAATTGAACAAAACATAGCATATGAACAAGTAGCTATTTCCAGAAGCAGGCATCTATCCATAATTATGTTGACAGACATGACTTTCTTGATGGCTCACAAGGACACAGTAGTCTTTACTTATAAATTTTGTCTGCTCTGCCTCTATTAGTGGCCTTGAACATTAATGAACACATTTGTTACGTATCAATTTACAAAAAAAGCTCAAACATCATGGACTACTGAGTCCTGAACATGTTGAGAACGTGATCAGTGTTCTGTGTCCCCTTGTTTGTGTACACACCTATATCTCAATCACAATTTCAGAAATCACACAGAGTCTGTGACACTATACCGGCTCAAAATTTTGTTCTGTTAACTTGACCATTGAAAAAGTAGCTATACAGTACAGATTACTACAGAACCTAGTTATTTCTTGACAATCTTAATTGAAGTATAATTTTACTAATGAACTGATATAGTTGATAATTTTTGTACTATTCATTAATAGCTCAGTATAGAATCAGACATTCACATTGCCTTTGTTATTATTAAAGTTTACTTTTATTTCAGATTTACATCTCACCTTTCTCACCTTTGCAGCCCCCCACAGCCCCAACAGCCCCGCCAACAGAGCAAGCAGGCATGAGAGGCAGTACACCTCAGCGCGCCAGCAATTAAAAAGAACAGCACGGTACAAGCACTGCAGTAGGACGCAGGTCGGAATGCGCTCAATAGGTCCAAAGAAAACAAAACAATGAAAACAGTCAACAACTGCACACAAATGTCAGCAACACAAACAAAGCCACAATCTCACATCAAATTAAGTCTAGCAAAACTCATACAACACTGCCCCCAATTCCTCCGCCTGGGCCCTCTGGGGGCTGCAAAGTGAATCACACTGGACCACATCAACGGGCAGCCGGTTCCAAAACTGCACACAGCGCCCCCTGCTCTTGCTCGAGAGAGATCAGAGGCATGGCTTGCATACAAGCGGGTCAGAGGGTGGCAACTCAGCCAGTGCTCTTGAAAGATTACATATTTAGTGAGCTGAATAGGCACTATAGAAACTTTTCCATTGACTCCAGGAAGAATTACGAGTCTAATTTACTTAACAGGCCTGATAACCGTAAGCTGTTTCATGCTTATGTGAGAAATAAAAAGATTGGTCGTCCAGCTGT
>SDVV010005997.1:0-18773 GCA_016164225.1 Gammarus roeselii
ATAAATAATGGATGTAGGCCAACTGTCCAGCCTCATAAAAATGATAGCATAATAAGTTTACTGCAATTGGGCATTTTTCCATCGATTAAATGTTGTTTCAAAATATGCACTCATCAACATACAGCCTCCTCCGTCAAATTGAAGATGTGGTCGACGGCAATACAATTCTTTCACTTGTTCGATAAACCTCAAATGCTTATTAATGTATCACAAAATGTAAGCAATGACACTTTTGCATTCACTAATAGAGTATGCAAGAAATCTGTGGAAGTGATAGGAAGTATTCAATACAACCAGAGCACAGAAAACGTATGATTTTGTCAATTTCATTGCAGTAAGAAGTGTTGAATATTTTTCGAAAGACGTCGCTCTACAATGAAATGCATATGTTTTGTTTGGTCAAGTGCGCCATGAACATTGGTGGACAAATGACGGTGGACAAAAGACGGTGGGCGAATGACGGGTGACAAATAACGGTTGACAAATGCTGGTGGATAAATGACGGTGAAAAAATGATGGTGGACAATGCCTGATTCCTCAAAATGTTTTCACGGCATATACAGATCGAGTTGGTGTTCTTATTCAGTACAAATAATAGTGATGACCATTTCCTGATGATATGTCTCCGGTAGTTGTTAAAAAAAAAACGATCGGTGAACAGGCAATCCCTGATTTTCTTGATTTTGTTAAGTTACGTTCCAATATTTTTTTTTTACAAAGTATGAAACGTAACCATATTAATCTATCCGTAGGCTGCCTGCCGGCACTGCTTGTTTCAGCTATCTTCTAACCAGATCATTTCTGTAAGCATAGTGTGTTCCCGCATGTCCGTTTTCCCCCTCATGCTGCAGTGTATTGTCAGCGCTGGCCTCTATCGTACTCAAATACCGTCCCGCAGTGCCGATGTTACTCTCAGCGACTCTTGAGGCAGTTCAATCTCGGGTAGTCAATCGCACTGAAAAAGTACCCTCTGCGTGACCATGTTTCGGAAGCGACTGTTTAGGACGTCCGCTCCAGGGGATATGACGTACTAAAAGCACGTCCCCTTCGTGCTGATGATACTGTCGTCGCATGTTAAGGGTGCTCCATATCGGGTGGTCAATCGCACTTAAAAACGTGCCCTACGTATCGATTTTATAGGTTGCGCCTGTTGAGAGCGTCCGATCACTGCTTGGCCTATCGTTCTGAAAAAAAGTCCCATCCGTATCAATATTTGCCGGCGCTGTTTGAGGGACGTTCATACTCGGTGGCCTAGTGTACTGGAGAAGCGTCCCCTCAGTATCGATGTAATTGGCAGCGCCGGCTCAAGTCATTCGCTCCCAAAGTGGCCGAAGTCGGGTAGTGCCAGAAAGGGTCAGCACACAATTCGACAAGTTAGATTGTATAGATTTTTTACCAACGATTCCATAGAGTTTGAGTTTAGATGCTTGGTGCTGAGTAACATCAATCAGACGGCGACAAACGCATGGACGATGCCACTGAACACAATTATTTTACAATAATTAAAAGTCGATGAATACCGGACAATGTTACTGTTATCATTTTAATTTACATTAAGCAGTTACGAAGTGGGATCCCGAATAACATAAATTTGTCCTTAAAGGGAAGTGAAATTGTGAAAAATTAGGTTATCTTTTGTCTTCTCTTTTCGAAAAAAATCAGCGACAAAAAAGGTGCTGCTCTTTATTTGATGTTCGAATAATTCTAAATAGAAATGTTAGAGTTCAGAGACTTTATAGAGGGAGGATACCCGTTTCGCGCGTTTCCTTAAACTTAAGTAATTCATATACTCCCTGCAAAATAGATCAGGTAAATATTTCATAACATGTATCAATATCCTATCATTTGTGTGTCCAAAACTATCAATCTCTGTTCTTATATTGATCTATATGAAACATGGAGCACTTGCAAATCTCACTATAATTATTTTCCAATTTGATGTTTTTCTCAAAATGTGTATTTGTTTGATACAGTGACAGATCGCGGACGAAGACCACGGGTTAGACGGCCAAATAGCATTTTGGGGAAAGGTATATCAATTTGCAGGGTGCCATAGTAGGGGGCAATTCAGAAAAAAAGAGCCATTACATGTTGACCTTCACTGCCCGTTAACATTTTGAAGAGTTGCTCTATGACAACGTGTTTACCAACATTACCTTTTCAGTTAGTACAACCATATTTTGATATGAAATCCACTCAAATCCCCTGTTCTGAGTTTCAATACGAATACCACTCCAATTTAATAATAATAATCAACATATCATGATTTATTCAGCCACCGCCACATGAGCCATACGTGTGCGTGGCGACCACGTGCAGATCTTTCAGTCAGAATGAAAAAAAAGATGTCCTCAAATAACCTGGGAGTTTAAAAATAGCTGACACAGACCACGTCAGGAGATCATCACCTCCTCATATAACAATTGCTATACAAAGAACGTGATGTAGACTACAAACTTTGTACACAGGATAACAACAGGAACAGAAGATGAAGCGTAGGTAGGTTTATGTTACGTTGTATACTCGAGCTTTTGCATTCACGATGTCCTATATATCCAAAAGTTCAACCAACTGCTTTCCTTGCAAGATTTATGATGCAGATTTCATTTGCTTGCATTCATTAACAATCTCCTCGAGATTATTCTTCATCGTTCAGATGAATATAAATTGTTCCCATAACTGGACATTCCTTACTGTGTATTCATTTAATGAAATTAATATTTTTAATAATATGTAACTATTATATACGACCAGTTCATGCCGCATGCATTTAAACGAGTCTTGACTTCTTTTCAGAATATTAAACGATGATTTATTAAAAGATTTTGTTTTTATCTAACAGTCAGACAGGGATTGGGAAAGAACACATGCACAACAAAATTAGGCTGCTCCACAATGGTCCACGACATAAATACGGAACTTACAAAAAATTAAATATAATACCCTCTTTCTCAGAGCTAATGTTATTCCCAGCAAGACAATTCCTTTTGGAACATTGAATACGAAAAGCAGAATGATCAGTAACTTCCCGCGCAGAGTAATTTCGTCGACCTTAATTAGGCCAAAAAATGTGCACAAAATATTCCCAGGGCTTTCTAGCAGGCGTTGAGGCACAATCATAATTGAAACAAAGAGAGGTGAGCTGAAAAGGAGAGGTCTTGCAAAAGTATTTGTTTCAAAATGGACAATTATCCTCCTTTTTGAAAATTGTGCTGATGCCATTTTTTGATGTTTGAAAACTTGCTGAGATTCATTCTATCTGTACTATAACGGCAAAGTTCTGACGATCAATGGCATGTAACTGCAAGACGCTTTGTAAAATTGAATGGAGAAATGCGAGCTGTGTTAGATTCCCGTTCTCAAGGGAGTATACAATTCAATTTGCCAAACGCTCACCGACGGGCACACTAATTGGTCGATCTTTCAATTTCACAAGATCGCATCACATTGAATATACATTTTGTAAATCCCTCATGATTAGTCATTAAAGAGAGAGAGCACAGAAAATCAAACATGTGCATTTCTATTGCCTTGCCTCACATAACAGGATACAACAGTACATATTGAAAAGGTACATATTTTAGCGATTGAGAAAAAATGAGTCATAATTAAAAAAAAAATCTTGAATGGAAAGTTGTTCGAAATATACGATGTGTAGGAAATGAAAGGAAATGAGGAAACAAGATTATGATACAGTTGATAGGTCTTGAAAGACCGTGGAACAGAATGAAAAAAAAGATCGATGGTCAGAGAAAGCATAGCGAGTTGCTGCGATGATTAGATTAGATTAAATTAGATTTAGGCAAAAAGACGAGCACGAGTGCTCATGTCGAGTGTTTCCTTTGAAAGAAGAGAAAGAATAGTTGGGATAGTCATCGAGGCTTTAGAAATTCACGCACACACACAGGTAAAGGAAGAATGTAAGAACAGAAAGGAGAGGAGAAGGACCACCACCACTCGCACCACCACCCACTTCAACTACCCCACTACTACCCGGGGCATTTCATCCCCAGAGAAGAAAAGGTCGAGTGTCAGGACGACAGATTCAAGATCGGGCGAACAAGAAGCGAAGAGAAGTTATCAGGTTCCAGGCGGTCGCATCTCAGACGGTCGAGCAGAGAAGGCCACGCCTATACGCTAAGCGGACTCACAATTTTCCTCGAGCGCATGCCTGTCGGCTTGCCCAGAGGTTGGGTCAGACGGACTCAAACTAGGTATTGAGTCTACTTTCAAAGAAGCATATGGGTATATTAATTTTGACAAGTGTGTGCACATTCAGGAGAGCAGCTCATCCAGTTGGCCGGGTAGTGGTCCTCCACCATGTGCTGAGAAGATTAAGTCTTCTGTACGCAAGCAGTTCCATAAAGGCTGCAGCACTTCAAGGTGAGACGTCGGAGTGACATCTCCTTGGGATAGAACCGCCCATGGCTGATCTAGAGTCTAGGTCGGAATTTTTCAAACATGTCATGATATTTTGATATAAGTGCAAATGTAGGAAAGCACCACGCCCAGTTTCCTGGGGGTGGTTCTCCCTAGTGTTTAGTAGAGTGAGTCTCTGAACACGTGTGCCTGACGTTGCAGCACCAGGTCCAACCCAAATCTGTGCTACTGAAGAGAAGGCGGATAGTTATCTACATTGTACAAGGGAATAAATTTCAACGTGGGAGGAATGTCTGCTGGTTTTCTCCAGGGATTAGTTTGCACTTCTATATAATTTCAATATGCTTCAGCTGAGATGCCAGAAGGACATCTCAAAGAATATTTCATACTTCAGCAACATCTAACAAATATTATTTCACTAGGTAATTCCCCCTTGCAACCTACAAAGCCTACTCACGGACCCAACCTACCGTAAAAAGCTTATCGCTTTCGGAAAACACACAAGACTTTACGAAGATGTCTAAACCCCAAACACCTGTGCAAGTGAGGTGGTCTCTCGCCCCATTACGCACGAATATAACAATTCATTTTACGAAGATATGCATTAACTCTTTACTCTCTCGTCCGCGCTAATACGCGAGTATGCCACAGTTGAAATGTGTACTAACTTCCTCTTGACATGACTAATATTTACGCACGCGAGGCCGTGCGAACTCATCTGAACCAACGACGGTCGCGCCCTACGGGGGAGCCTATTATGACTCACGTTGAGGCTCTGGTGGAAATGAGGCTCAGATCAAATCGAGTCAATTCACTAGGTAATGGATGCGTGCTGCCAACCGAAGGCAGCACGAGAAATTACCTTGGACATCTGTAAGGAATAGGTTATAAGTGTGTGCCGATGTTCGGTAATAAGTAAAAGTAGGTGAAATAAGAAGACGATTAATGAAAAAAAACTGTGATGGTCAGAAAAATCTGAAGAAGTAATGGAACAGAGTTGGGAGGTCGGTGAAAGTGACAGGAGCTGCAGTGAATGACGGATTGGGGGCTGGCTATTACCGGTTGGCTTTTAAATTGGACTATTCACTAAGTGTATAAATATTCGGAAATTTTATTAAGTATTAATTTTTGGTAGGAGTATCGCAACGAGCGTTTCGGTCTTATTCATTTTCCCTCGCTTTGATTTACCATAATGAAGATAACGTGACAAAGTTTGAGTGCTGTGGTGCACTTTGTTTCTTGGATATTCATTTGCCTTCAGTTTCGCTTTCGGAAATTTTATGAGACCACTTTGTTCTGGAATTCGTGTCGGCACTCTCATTTTCTTTGTGTACCTGCACATTTTTTTATTTACATGTATACATCTTAATTATGTGTACAGTCCTCCCAATAGAATAGCTCTGGATTCATGTTCTTCGAATCATGGGGTGAACCATATAAAATCTCAATTCCCCATCTATCACTTCTTATTTATACTACTTTGTGCATATTTGAAATGATTGGCAGTAATGATAAAACTAACTGTGGAAATTACCGTTAAAGTAGATTATTGTGAACATAACTTAATCCACAAGATTATGATACTTGAAGATGATCCAGTTCTGTTATTTTAGAAAAAGAATGTATGATGATTTGATTTTTTGCAAGTTATAAAATTTCATCTCATTTTTTTAAAATCATTTATATATGTCCATTCCATGCATATTCGAACTAGAAGTAGGAGCGTGAAAACAAAGCGCACATGCGTAAGACAAATGATCAAGGATACTCCTCAGGTTCAGAAAGCAAGAACTCTGTTCTTTGTCTACGTATTATATAATTTTTTAAATGGTACCTCTGTCCTCTATTTAATGATTTCACTCAGTCGACCGCCAAAGATTTCCTTTCAATATAACGGCATTTGTTGCCATTTCTAAAGGCAAGAACATTCCCGCTCGCCTAGCGCATGCACGGGAATTTTTACTCTGGAATTCTGAATTATTTTATTGATGTTGCCAGCTTCCAAAAACCGCTTTAGTCCTAAACGATTGCGTCGCCATCAAGGCAGCCGCAGCAGCAGATGAGAGTCGCTTCTTCCTCTGGTCTTCAACCTCGAGCGACTACAATCAACGTTGCTTAAAAGGCTGATTGGATACATTATCAATATCAGCATGTTTCACATGGTAATAAAACACGATAATCTCTAACGTTCTCTGCATACCTTCATATTATAGTGATCAGTATTCTATTATTTTTCTACTTTTTGGAAGAAAATCATTCGTCCCTTTGTAGAAGAGAACTTCGTCTATTCAATGGGAGAACACAACCAAATTTATTTCAATGCACCCCACAATAATTTTTGCAACATACCGAAAATGTGAGCTTTGGCAATTTGTGATTCAGATAATTACCATAACCAAAAGAGTTCCACTCTGCAGTGTTTGTAGAAATAATTGCTTTGTTGCCTCGATATATTGAGTGGAATAACCAAATTATATGTTTACCCTAATTATTCAATAGTAATAATAATGTAAAATATTTTTAGTGGATTGAAAGAGATAAGAGTTTTGCCATGTACGTACATAAAAAAAACTGGTTTCATGCTTTCCGTTTGGAGGGAACTGTGAGTACAGGCAGACGTTACGATAAACTCCATTGATATCCGCCATGACGGTGTTGCGGAAATTGATTTTATGACTTCTAGGCCTAAAATCTGTTGGCTTTTCTTTCCAATAATATCAAATGTGGTCGATATGTTAAGTTTTCGCATTGTATCGAGCTATTCGAAAGATGAATCATTTATAGAGGTATGGTTCAAAGCTCTTCCTTACTCATTACTCATGCCGCTTATATTGGTTAATGAGCAGATCACTTAATTTACAAAGGGAAATATTGAGCTTGTGTTCGTTAGTTTGAAAATAATTCCCCTCAGCCTTCAACCTAAAAATCATTTTTGGATTACAATAGGCCAACAGGTGGCGAAGTTCAAATAATGATATTCACAAGCAAATTTTGAGATCAGCCAACCAGTTAATGCGTTTGAGTCAAAGTAGAATTCATCCAAGCGCATGCCTCAAACTTAACATCAGAAATGCTACCATTTTTTGCACTCTCTTAGCCGCTACACACTAACATCAATTTCATTAAAATCCTCACAGCACAAATCCATTATATTTTCCAGTAATATATTGTAATAGTGTTATCCATGCCTCTTGGGGATTTCCTACACGGAACAAAGACACGTGGGATCAAATACACATTAGCGCTACCGGTTTGTTTCGCTGTCGAGGCCTGATGTGTTCCATTCGACAGTATTGTAAGCAGTTCCTTGAGAGAAGCTTGCGGATGTTTTGCCGTTCCTGTTAATAAATGAAAAATAAAGCATCTAAATTACGAATATTTCGCTACCATCTTTCAGTTTGGCACATGCAAATAGAACACAAATTGTCTCATCTTTGTTAGAGAAAGGGATTTCGGGTATGTTTAAATTCGGCATCGACACAATATCGCTGGAAAGTAGATCACACCTCGGCTGCAGATGTCAAAACAAATCGTATACATTTTTGGTGTATCTATTTTTAATAAAAAAATTAGATTTTTCATTGGATAAGTAACAAAGATGACAAAAAAAAATCATCCTGCATCGAACATGATAAACGAAATTGCCCCATATAAGTGGCTCAATTATCAAGTTGTATAGTGATCCTAATACGATTTGGTCTCATTGAAAACATGATTTAGTCAATATCAAAATCCACTACCCATGCAAGTTTGTGTTACCCTCTGCTACGACCGGGAACAGGAACGATGACAAGCAAGTTGTGTTGACAAGTTCAGTATGAGAGACACACTCTCCACGTGCTTATCCACGATCAGAAAAGACGTCTTTCAGACAGAGTGCGGTTATTCAGATAACATTATATAATTTCACTCAAAAAGCTTTCTCTACAACACGAAATTATGACACCATCCAACTCCATCCTTCAGTTTACTCATACCACTCACTATTTAGCACTAACCTTCTCTCTATCAAAGTGTTACAGTAACATCGGCTAATCATCGGGTAAGTGGAAGAATCACGGATGTGTTTCGTTTTGTCAGACACGAAGGTGGACTGACTTTAGGTAATCGTGCGGTAAAGTAAGCCTGAAAAAGCTAGGTCATAAAATAAACCAATAATGTGAAATGTCAACAACAAATTCAATTTTTTGGCCCTTCCACTGAATATATTATTAGCTTCTCATTGAGTTACAAATTTTTTAATAGTTGGAACGGACTAGCTTCATAAATAAAAAACCTTCCTGAGAAATCATACGACATTCTAATTTATTGCCAGCTGGCCTCACGAAAACCAGAGCATCCTTATTCACAAGATGATCACTCACGGCCCTCACAACTTTAAATTGCAACCTCGATAAGAAGTCACTCCAGGAAAGTATAAAGTTTCTGCTCGACTACAAACGTCTAAGAGAGCTGATTAGATTAAAAACAGATCCCGCTTAGTTTTCATGTATGGACAGTCTGTCTTCAGATCGGATTACCAGCGTCATAAGTGTTGCAATGGAACCAAAAAAAATCACACATTCGAGGTACATCGGTACACTTTTTTCATAGGTAGAACTCATTTTGTGGTATAACTGCGAACAAAAATAAGACGATCCTGCTGACACTCCGCTCCATTTATGTTAACACTCCGCTCCATCTGTGTTAACATCATGCTCCATCTGTGTTAGCACTCCGCTCCATCTGTGTTAACACTCCGCTCCATCTGTGTTAACACTCCGCTCCATCTGTGTTAGCACTCCGCTCCATCTGTGTTTTATTCGTTGGTAAGAAAAAGATTTCGATATTAACCACGTGGAACATTTTTGCTGATAGATGTGAATGCATCAGCAAGAGGTGAACCATGTGAAGGAATTAAACTTTAGTTTTGACAGTCTTTTTGTCAATGGAAATTGCACGATTTTATGGGCATCAACTTGATTGAAATATCAAGTAATTCATGATGCACGGAAAGGCATTTCTGAATAGAGATTTTCGCGCAACGCAAATGTAAATGATACTTTATTAATTAAATCCCTATTTATGTTTGTTCATTATTCAGAATAAAGAGTAAATAACAGCCGAAATGTGAGCAATTTTGATGAAGTTTTTTACTTCAATATTGGAACACACGTGCATTCCTTGCTGCACCTAATGGTAGTTTTAGATCATTTTTGTTAATATATTCTTATTCAACCATACAAAAGAATGGTATGGTCATATAAATTTTGTTACTTCGACTCTACTAAGTGAATAATACAGAATTTCATGCGTTTGATATGATTGAGTTCATAACACATTCATTTTTAATTTTGTCCTCGCTTTTAATGGCAAGTCATGGGTCTCGTTTTCATCCCAGCCAATCGGACGTTCAGGCGAGGGTCCGCTAACACCTTTGTACGTGTTTATAAAACATGAAATATTTTTTTATGGGATTGGAAACAACTTGTCTGTCAGTTGGAAATCGAAGCACTGTTTATTACGTATATCTCAATGAATAGTATGAAGATCAATTAATACAACCTACATTCTCTACTCGGTGCTTTGATTTGACAAATCATAACTGAGAACCGTACCTATCTGAGTATTTCAATTTAAATCATGTGTGCCGTTGTACAAAAAGTAAATTTCTACAAAAAAAAAATGTATTGTTGTTTTCGGTGAGTAATTACATGTCGACGATCGAGGCTCGTTAAATTTCCTCTACTGAAATACCCCTTAATATTACCAACATCCGATGTGCCCTCCTCTGTCGGTGACTGTTTGATGAGTCAAGTATCATAACAGTGTCACGTACAGTTATTGCAAAAATATTATCACGAGGCTCCTCCCCTTATTCAGACCTAGCTTCCTTCCCACCCTCGATAGCCCCGCCACTTTCTCCGGTACCCGCTCCTCCAATTGGTCGATATGCAAACAAGGCAAAAGGAAAGGGTGAAGTTCGACCGTCTGCTCATCCGTCTTGTTGTGAGAACTATAGCGTGTATTGCAATGCATAATTCAAAGTATCTTATGAATGTCCTAAAACCTACTCTACCTGCCAATTAATGAAGGAAGGTTCCCCAGAAACATCGCATAACTGGAGAAGACTTGAAAATATTGAAAACGCTCCGAAACTGAAAAATCAATCGCCAAAACCAAATTCAAACACTTTTCATGTCGCGTTGGGGCCAAATCGCTGCCACTGAGCTCTCGGTTGATGAAAAGTTTGGAGGCGACCTTCCATCTCCTTCAACTATTGCCAAGTTTTTCTGCTTACGTGATTCAATGTATTTTTTTGCGTTTACTCTTACTTTCTATTTGGATGATACATTTATCAAATAAATATTTTATGTTGGATGTTCCTCATTTTATGGGCTTAGTTATTTGGTTGCTAGACTGTTCCAATCCATCTTTCTTGCATCAACCTGAGTTTGCTTCGAACTGTCTATATTCGTGCAACAGAGAACAAATTTGACAGCGAAATTGCAACATCTGGTTGGTAACAACAATTCAGTCGTATTTATATCCAGATCATCGATCTTTCTCAGCTGATAATCTGTTTTCTATTTGCCAACTGTCCAGAGTCTAGGCCCGTCGGATGCAGTGCGTTCGGACAAGTTGTTTGCATTCAACTGAGGGCAGATCCCTGACTCGGCCACTCAAAGGTGTTAATTTATATATTCTCTAACCAAGAACTGATCAGCGTAGCAGAGTGCTTTGGAAGGTTATTCCATTATATCCGTTTCTTGAGTAAGCTCACGACTACCATTTATTAGGCTGATACAGCACATCTAGTGAATTGAAATATATTTCAAAAGATTCTAGAATCTTCACTCCTAAAAGTGATTAAAACAAATCGTCACAAGGTAACCACATAACATGTGTATCGAAAACCCACTGCCAGACGATGGAAAGAAAAGATTAATTAATTAATAATAATAACAATTGTAGATCAAGCATCCTCGCCTTGATCGTAAGCCACGGATGTGGTAATCATGGTTCTCACTGATAGTTATCTGCTGATCCACATAAATGTATTCAATACATTTAGTCATAAAAACCCTACTCCGTCTGAAATCCACCTGAAAATGTCCCACTGGGGATTGTGTTCCACCACAGAAAAATACTTCATTTAATCAGGCTATTTCTATTTTTTTACCAACATGCCTCGGCATGTTGTACCATGATCTAAACATGCTGCCATATCCGATAGCATCCACTCTCGGCAATGCCTTCATGTATCAGTGCGCTAGTCGATAAATGACAGAAAGGTGTACAGCGTTCCACACTGAAACGATGCATCGTGCTGATAAATAACGGCGTACGGTCGTAGGTCTGAGATTTGCAATTCAGGAAGCGTTGTCGAATTGACTTCCTTTTGCCTATCATTATACTATGCATTCGTCATTGATGTAACCCTTGTTATGGGATTACCAACGCACAAATCTTTTCAATCCCTTTTAAAAGTAATGATTCTTGAATCTTTTGAAATTGGTTGAAATTCACTTGATTGCATATCAGCTCAATAAATGACAGTCGTGAGCTTGCTCGACAAACGGATACAATAAACTGGTTTAATGATGAAAAAGCGGATTTTCGACGGGTATTCGTTCGTCTGTATTATTTATGGGGAGCGTCTCTGATCCAAATTTGAATCGTATCCAATTCGGAGTGTAACTCGAAGGTGAACCAGTATTTACACACACTTTCCGAACACGGCGAGGCAAGTGGCGTCTTGCCTTTCACATGCAGTGGCGTCTTGCCTATCACATGCAGTGAGGTCTTGCCTATCCCACGCTGTGACTAAAGGCCTGCACGAGATTGTTTGATGTGAACCGGTCGGATCAGGCCCCACCGAGAACTATGATACCAAGCTGTGTTTACTTCGAAATGTGTGAATACAATATATCGGCTTATGTGTTTAATAGCTATACCTGCAAATGACTGAGTAAATGTCTCAGCGCGCAGAACCATATTCCATGGAACCATCACTGCGATCACAGAATTCTTTAGTTTGATCATGAGGAACAAGAACGACAAGAAACACTAAAATGGCCACCCTGCCGTCCCAGCAGGCTGCAAATCATGTCATCTGTTTTATAGATCACACGCTCTTTTGCGCATCTTGCAGTAGTTCCGTTGCAGCGGTACGGGCAGTTTACGGCCTGTAACCAAGGTGAAGTTATCCATGTTCCTACAACAGCATTTTGCCGTTAGCTCTCCTGGTGCAGTTCGTCTTCCACTGCAGCAGTCGGGATCACAGCTATGAATGAAACTGCTTCAGCTAACCCAGCAGCAGAAACTGCACTCGCGGATAAAAATGCATCTTCATTGCTGCAGGTCGTGCTTGTCACAGCTACAGCCAAACCATTAACTAAAATTTACTAAGTACGTCCACTTTTTTCTGTATTCCGTGAGGTAGAAGTAGACAACGCATTTTTTAAATATATTTATTTATACTATTTTGTCTTGGTCTCGGAACAGCTGCAGCTGTTGCTCCTGGAACACAGCAAGGACTATATTGAAAGGCAGCTGCTTATTGAGTCGCAAAATTAAGCTGTTCCAGATTCCTCGCCGATGTCAACCGCCTTACAAACAAAACAGCCATCGTTCACCCTGTCACACTATAAGCGCCTCCGTGGCTACAATTGTACTCTACGCTGACCTATCGAAATCATTTGATGCGTTTGATGCCCTGCTGCATAAAACCAATATTGTCGCTGCTTCCTCCACCGTTCCTACTATTAATGTATCTAGACGCAGTTAATGTCATGCCTACAGTCACGCAATCTTAATTTATTCCCCTGTATACCGAGAAATTGTGCAAACTAGAGTAGAACACAGGTTAATGCACTCGTGACATAAATGCGCGGAAATAACTGAAGACTCTGTATTCAAATAAGCATATCTCTGACCGAAATAATAAAACTTTAGCCAGATGCCGGTCCGTCACTAACATGTAGGACCTTTCATCTGATCTGTTTCAATGTTTTCAAAGTGGGTTATTGCATGTTCCATTGAACCACATACGCTCATCGCTGCCCCACTTATTAGGAATTAGGAAGCGATGAGGCTGTGAACTGTCATCAAAGGAATATAAATGAGCGGAGCTCGTTTGTGTCGAAAGGGGGTTAAGCGGGTGATTCACTTCCGATTTCCGTGCATCTTTCTCGGCTAATCTTTGGCCTTCTTTCGAGGCGTGTGTGACTCTAAACATATGCTGTATAGTGCAACGCTTCATAGCAACAGCCCGGGCTCGACTCTGAAAGGGCGTCTGTATTACTACCCGTGATCATG
This sequence comes from Gammarus roeselii, assembly GCA_016164225.1. Lineage (NCBI taxonomy): Eukaryota > Metazoa > Arthropoda > Malacostraca > Amphipoda > Gammaridae > Gammarus > Gammarus roeselii. Next base: position 13,681 of record SDVV010005997.1, read on the forward strand.
GAATCTGAAGGGGAACGAAGCAATGCAAATAATTGCAAGAGAACATAGCACAGTGAATAAATAATGAACAAGAAAAGATGCTCTCTTTAATCATAACTCGGTCGTAAAATGAAAATGAATTAACAAATCGTATTATAAAAAAAATTGAACAGTTGCTGCACCGATTCAGGGTTTGGCAGCCTACCAAAAAATGAACGTATTATCGGTTTTGTGTGTTGTGTCTCCGCTACTGGTCGAGCCACGAATCACCGGGAGAAACACTAATGTTTATCCTGCTTCATATACCGTTTTAAAGCAATTTCCTGTGTCCAAAATCATAAAAGGTTTCAGCTCGATCTTATTTTTTTTTATAATATCAGTTAAACAAAAGTAAACCATCTCAAAAAATTATGTAGGGCAGCCTTTGTATTCCGCGTATAAACATTTTGATTATAGTGGGGCAGGAGAGGTGTCACCGCGAAAGCTTGTGACGCTTCCGTATCCAATGCACCAGCGCTCGCTGTCCTCCCAGGCATCGCTGTGGGGGGTAGTCGAGGGTGGGATGCCCAGTATATTTGACTTTTTTCCTTTCATTTGTGCATAACTTACGAAATATAATGATAAAGTAATTATGAGCTTTCTGATTACTAGTGCTGGCATCCGTCGTTTCGCTGACGGTTGAGGAGGGTGTTTGAGATTAATCCTATTTGCAGATGGTGCGAGCGTCTTCGCCCAGCAGCAGCTGGTGCATTCTCTTTCCCACAATATTATTTGGTGAAGTATTTCTTTCCCTCCCCACAAACAGCTAGTGCCAGGTGGTTGACTTTATTACAAATTTCCGTCTAAATAAATATCAGTAAGAAATACAATACGGCTTTTGCTTCCTAGCTTCCTTTTCTTGTCGTAGCCTTGCAATACTGTTCCTTGCCTCCAGTCTCTCGCCCCTTTTCCCTCTGTTGCTCACTGTCTGCAATCTCACCCCCCTTCCTTTTCACGAATAGTTAATGAGACAGTAATGCGATCTGTTGACGGCTTAACCAAACAATCAATACGGTCGCCTTAGCGCAGAGCTGTTGTCGCAATTACACCCACTAACGTGGCATCACCAGTTCAATGAGGCTGGTCAACGCGTTTATGGGTAACCTCATTAGGCTCTAAACTCTACCGTATGTTAAAATCCAACTGTCACGACAATAGTTTCTGTCAACGTCGTCGTCAGTTGCTACACTGCGATGCAGTTGAACATTACCAACGAGCATTAGAACGCTTTTTATAATACCAAGCTCAATAACTACACCCACACGCGCAAGCTTTTGCAAAAGCCCTGATATTGAGTTCGTCCGTGGCGTCAGGTCCGTGACTGGAAGGCAGAAAGGGTTCGCTGTTGCCATTACATTTATTGTGCAGGATGACATAGCAAAAACTGGTTGAAAATAATTGCACATAACTGAAAAAAGTAATTTACTTTAAAAGGTGTTACAAACAAACACCTGAGAGTGTATTTATTTACGTTCCGTGGGTTTATAACAAGCGCCCCAAATGGTCACCCTGCGGCTTTGAAGTGTAAGGTTTTCCTTTGAAGACCGTCTATTTGACATCCCAAATAAAATAATCTATAGGGAAAAGGCCAGGCAACCTTCAAAGAGCTCTCCACGGAAAGTCAGGCTGGTGTGGAATGATGTTGTGGCAGATGCGATGTCTCAGCCAAGCCGAGCTCTCCACGAAACGTCAGACTGGTGTGAAATTATGTTGTGGCTGATGCCATTTCACAGCAAAGCCGAGTTCTCCACGGAACGTCAGACTGGTGTGAAATGATGTTGTGTCAGATGCGATGTCTCAGCCAAGCCATTGTAGGCAAACCATTACATGATCTGGCATTTCAAAATTACCTTAGGTGTTCAAGTTGCGTTCAGTTTTTTGTCTCAGGATCTTCAAAATTGTATGATCCATACATTTTAAGGGAACTCCAGCCACATCAAACTCTCACCTTTGGTTAGTGGAAGGCTTCCCAAACACCTACGCCGGTATTGAGAGGTCTATTTACAACAGTTCTGCTTACTAATGGAGCGTTAAATGAAAGTCAGTCTCATAGCTGAAAATTAAGGACGTCCAGCTTCGGACGTTCATTATTCCGTTTATATAACACTGATCATCTTGCATTGGCATTGTTCGAGAGCTGCTGTGGTGCTTGCAGTTTGTATGGTTTTAGTCTAAGATCAATCATTAGATTACTCCTAACCGACTCTCGACTGATCCCTACCTTGGCAGCAGTTTCCTGACACCCCGTGATTGAGTTTCTTTAATGATTTCGAAGAGATTTACGTTGTTTCCTTCTGATCATGCATGTTTTGAGCGTCTTGAATGACCTTTTCATCATGTTGGGTATGATGTCATTAGATCTCCGTTCACTGATAACATTATTGACAGTCCGAATATTTATATACAACTTGTTTTCCCTGACAAATGCTATTCTCACTTTGATTACGAAATTATTTGAGTATTACTATTGAACAGTGAAACACTGCTCTCTATTAAGTTGATCAATATTATACAGAAGTATTTTTTATACAATGCTTATTAAGATTGTAATTTATGAAAATAGACGAGGTATATATTTAACGAAATTAGACATGATGACTTATCCGTTCAAGTTGTTTTTGTTTCACTCACATGCGTCAATTATTTTTTGAGTGAGGAGAGTTCTTGTTCATTCACCCTGCGTTCATATTGAAGCCAATCTTACCCAACAAATATCCGTGGTCAAGACAGAACGTTCAATTTCATTTGGCAGATGCTTTTTGGGATGACACGATAACCAAAATCCCAGTCTCGATAGATAAATCAACAAATAACCATGGGCTGGTCTCAACAAAGGCACTTCAAATCGGATGAATCAAATGTTGCGAGTCTCGATGCAAGTCCTGGTTTTTGATATCACCTCTTGAAATTAAATGTTTCTCGATCTACAAACTTACAAGCAATTTTTTCTAACATAATCAAGTGAAAATTGTAAAACATCAAAACTGCAGTGCCTGAGTAACAGGTAATGAAACATGTCGTATAATTTGGCAGCCCTTATTTAATGCTAAGTCTTCTACACAGTAGAAGAGACTTTACAAATATTATGTGACAATATCCTTTTCAGGCTACTCCGATCAAACTTAACATAGCTAATGGTCATCAGGAAAAACAGAGAAGGAATAATAGCCACGTCACCTCATGATTAAATGAATAGCCATGTCAGCTACACGATTAAAGGAATAGACATGTCACCTACACGATTAAAGGAATAGACATGTCACCTACACGATTAAAGGAATAGACATGTCACCTACACGATTAAAGGAATAGACATGTCACCTACACGATTAAAGGAATAGACATGTCACCTACACGATTAAAGGAATAGACATGTCACCTACACGATTAAAGTAATAGACATGTCACCTACACGATTAAAGGAATAGACATGTCACCTACACGATTAAAGGAATAGACATGTCACCTACACGATTAAAGTAATAGACATGTCCCCTACACGATTAAAGGAATAGACATGTCGCCTACACGATTAAAGGAATAGACATGTCACCTACACGATTAAAGTAATAGACATGTCCCCTACATGACTCAGGGACTAACCAGGTTTGGTGGGTGCCATTGTGTTCACACACTTGATTCGATTGATGTGATGACTTGCAGCTTGTGGTTCAAGTGCCAACTCTGCCGACGGTGTGCTCCGAGAATTGCTATCTGCTAACTAATAATGGATATATTGAGCACGTGCAATCTGCGTAGCCGCGATACAGGAGTTACTAACTTATTCTGTACACTGAGAAAACCGTCAGTGAGCTGTTACATAAGAGAGCGAGCTGCCATGAACTGATCCCGCACCCATGAAACTATCTATTAATACGTCAGCTTCATCGAAAGCTAAATGTTTTAAAGCATTTTGAAACGAAATGCAATTTGCCCTCAATTAAACATAATAACGTGTTAGAAATTGATATTTTCAAAGCAACTGTGTTCAAAAAGTATCAATAAATAAGTCGTATTATTGAAGAGGGAATTCAATATCTGAATTATCATGTTGAAGTTGTCAGGAAACCACTTTACTTTGCCTCCTAACCTATCCATGAACGGGCTATTAATCGTTGTTCTGAAAGTAAATTTAAGGAGGCCAAAATGTCCCCTGCACCCAATCGCTCCGATTTTGTAATCCAACAAATACAATTGCGGCACTGGACTCTGTATCCAATCCAGAAGCAGTCCTGCAAACTTTTGCCTGTCTAATAATGAAGAACGTGCAGACGACGGACGACAGACAATAATACTTAATAGTATACAATAGAAGAGTTAAAAAAATTGAACTATACAGCAATATAGAGCATACTTACTTCTTCTGGAGCTTATACAAATTTGATGTAGCGTTTACCAATGTTTATGTGAACGCACGAAACGTCGGCGACGAGCGGCATGGGATGCGTCAGTTAGTAGAGCGGTCAGCAAATAAAGTCACTATTTTTCTATTTTAAAAACATCAAGCTAATTATTTTCGTTATTCATTTAACCTCTGTATGACTGATGTGGGTATCGATTTTTTGGCATTTGAATCGTCAGTTAGGGATGACCTACCAAATATTTGCCGGGCCCACCAAACCAGGATCTGTGCTTTCAAACACCGATACAATCAAAACGGCACCGACACAATCAAATGGTTGTTTGGGCAGAGCGGACAAAACGGCAGATGTAAACGCTCTTGCAATTCTCAGGTCCCATCTCTTGCGGAGCGAATAAAATGATTTCCTCACCAAGGCTAAAGGTAAGGCTCGCACCTTTCTATTGGTGATTCGGGCTTCAACCCTAACAGTTTACCGTCAGCATGGCAGGTACTGCCGAAGTACTCGCTGTTGCGTAATATTTAGGTTCTGTGTGTCGGGCCTTCGAACGACCCTCCGAAACCCTTTCAATCCGATACATTCGCGATTCGCTCACAAGGAGTTACATGAAAATGTAGGGACATTATTTATCATATTGATGTTGACCATATTACATAATATATTTGCAATTTTTTATCATAGTTACTAACATAAAGTCTATCCTAAGTATGAATA
>SDVV010005998.1:0-18772 GCA_016164225.1 Gammarus roeselii
ACCAGTGAAAACTGTCGGGCCCTGCTGCTGACGACGGTTCCTCGGTGCATTCGGGACCCAGAATGTAAGTTGAGGGGCTACCGGCCGGACCCCTTAGCTCAAAAGGGCTAAGTTGTGTGAGTGTGAGCGTATGAGGGTGTGAGTTGCGCCTTGCCGTCGGCCACCCCCCTTTCTGGGGGATGCGGCCTAGTGTCTGTATCTGTGTATCTGTAAGTTTTTATTGAGATCTTTCCGTTTATGTGGGATTCAAAGGAGAGAGCAATAGTCGATTACTGGTTGGAGGAATTGCTTTCAAAGAGCCAATCTTGTTATTTTATCTCGTGGTAGAAAGGTTATCGTGGCCCAGGAACACAGTCTCCTACCACTAGTCTCGACCTTGGCATTTTGTTCATTGAATTAAACTGCTTTGCATATGCACGTTGAAATCTTGTAGCCTTTCATTTTCATCTATGATTATGTTATTGTTTTAATAATATGACCACTTTTCAAATATTTATGTTCCGTTCCATATTTGCGCTAAAGAGCTAAGGTGTGCGAGTGTATGAGAGTGTGAGGTGCGCCTTGCCGTCGGCCACCCCCTTTGCTGGGGGTTTTTGGTCTAGTATCTGTATATTTCAAATGGAGATTAATTGAATTGCATGTTGTTTTCGCCATACTATGTAAAGATTTATTTTAAAGATAAGTTTGAAAATGTTTCACATCGCGCATTCTTTACTATGCAGACAGTTTTTGCTTGGCTCATGATTATTCATTTTATAGATCATAAACACTTTATTTTAGTATTTCTTATTTCGCGTGCTCTATTATTTTTCTCTGCTTTTTTTTCATAGTGATAAATTTTGCATTTGTTATTATTATATGTATATCGAGGTTGGTTGAGACAAAGTGACCCAGAGAAGAGGGGTACTCGTGGGACTCGGGGTTTCGGGAACCCAGGGGACTTAGACTTGGACCCTTCTGGGGCCCTTTGGGACACCCTTGAGACCCTTTGGGACCCTCTTGAGAAACTGTAGGACCCACTTGAGGTCCCTCTGAATCCTGGAACCATAGCTCCCTCTTCCCAAATCCAGGTTGAACCTACTCTGTATCTATGTTAAACCTACTCTGTATCTACGTTAAACCTACTCTGAATCGATGTTAAACCTACTCTGAAACTACGTTAAACCTACTCTGAAACTACGTTAAACCTACGTTTTATCTACTCTGAATCCATGTTAAATCTACTCTGAATCTATGTTAAATCTACTTTGAATCTACGGTAAATTTACTCTGTAGCTACGTTAAACCTATTCGGTATCTACGTTGAACCTACTCTGAATCTATGTTGAACCTACTTTGAATCTATGTTGAACCTACTCAGAATCTATGTTGAACCTTCTCGTAATCTACCCTGTACCCGCGCCCTACGGGGGAGCCTATTATGACTCACGTTGAGGCTCTGGTGGAAATGAGGCCCAAATCAATCAATCTACCCTGTACCTACTCTGCCACTCTCCTATTGCCCTTCTGGTGGAAATGAGGCCCAAATCAAATCCAATTGCCCTACGGGGGAGTCTGCATTAACTTCGCGTTGTACTCCGGGGAAAACCAAATCAAACTACTACTACTACTACTAGTAAGAAACGCGGAGGGACCAGCAGAGTGCCATGTGACACCCCACCATGGAGCGCGTCAGAGCTTCGGTGTTGATGGACGTCCCTTATCTAATCCACCGATGCAGAGCTCTCCCATTCACTACCACACTGTGGGTTATGCTGTGAAGGACATTTTTGATCCATTCATTAACATTTATTTGGATCACCGGTGGAACATAGAAGAAACTACTACTTATTTGGATCAGTGTTGCGCAGTTTATGATTACTGTATACTGTGGTCTACTTTGTCGACGGCCTTGGCAAAATTTAAATTATTTTCAACCACATTTGACCCCTCACATAATTCGTTGATTTCATGTTCCTGTAGTTGGGTTAATGTGCTATTATTACTTCTGAAACCATGTTGCTTTGAGTTGACTCTTCGCTATTTTTTTTAAATGATCCCATCAGTTGAGGTTTTATATTTTTGAAATACCTATCTAAAAATTATAACAAAAACATTCAGAAATATATATTTCATCCTGAGCTTTGAAGAGATCGTAACATTTAATGCGCCATTGGAAGAACATTGTGTGGCATTACAACAAGATTTATAATGTAAACAAAATGTCGGGGGTACGGCACAAACCGAATTTATGTTCCCTGGCAGCTAGCTAATTTGTGTGGGAAATTTTACATGCCGCAGGAAAGTAGTTCTGTAAACAAACTGGAATATTGAATAGCATAATCAAATGTTCTTCGCAAAATGAGCCAAATTGCATCCGTTATTTTCTGCTTTAAAGAACCATTACTCATATACTCAATTGCATTTACGGTCGCCTTGTGGCTAATTGCCTCCCTCTTCTGCAGGTGAACGGTCGCATCCAGAGCTACAAGGCCTTCAAGGCCGGCCTGCTGGTGGAGTTGGCGCACGTCTTCCCCAACGAGATGAATAGATACAGGGCCGTCAGAGAGCTTTCAGACATGAACTAAACTCCTCGGCATCTATGACATCATTACTGTGAAGTGTGATGTCACAGCTTAGTATGTGCAATCTCTTGGTTCTGATGAAGTAAGGCGAGCTGATGTATGAAGCAATCAATTTTTGAAACTCAGTTCAACTTGGCTCTAGAAAGTTTAATCCTATGCAGATTTCATTCAGCAGCCCAATTGATTAATCTCAAATGACGTAATATCAATCCCGATGAAGTAGGTAGCTATATTTAATTTCTGATCATTGAGTGTCGTGCTTTACGCCAAACAGAACAGAGTTACGCTAAACTGAGTGCTGTCTCTGCTCACCAAACGTTCCTACAGACCACCTAGATGGGCTTCGTATCGCCAAGGACGTTCCGTATCTTTAATTAATAACCAGTTTGGGAGAAGGTAAATAAACCGCACTGCTCTTGAAGACTTGTGTTAAAAAGTGAACTGTCTGCATATTCAAAAAATTTTGGCTTGACAGAGCGTTTTTGAGAATGAATAGTGCAATTCAAAGGTTCTTATTATTAAGAAGTATCCTCTAGATTGATGTAGGAGATAGAGATGGGCCCACCCTAATCTGATGTGATTGAAGGTTGAACGATGTGCGTTTGTGAGTGCTTACGGACCAGGTGGTGAGAAGAGTAAGGAGGAGAGGGAGCATTTTAAAATTAGTCTGAGCGAGTGTATCTAAAGCATTGAAGGTTAATGCAATGTAGCTACTGTGGGACCTGGATGTGAGTTGGAAACGTAGTAGTGGAGAATATGGTAGGAAGGTATGGCGTTCCAGGTAGAGATGACTATTAGATGGAGGGGTCGACCGCCCTACGGGGGGTCTGCATTAACTTCGCGTTGGGACTCTGGTGGAACATGAAAGCAAATAATAAATAAATAGATGGAGGGGTTACACTTCCACGGAGTTCTGCCGCGAGTCTGTTGGCTCTCCCGTCGTTATAACTGTAGAGAGAACGTGATAGGTTTGTATATGGAGCGGGAGCAGGTGGTAGGGAACGACTTGTTCAAGAAGCGCGTCAGAGCTACGGTGTAGATGTATGGACCCTCGTAATCTGAGCGTGTGGTGGCTGTAGCGCCGTTGGATTTTGTGCTGATTCCGAGGAGTGGTAGATAGACAGTTGGATTTGCGGGTGTTTGAGGGTAGGGTCGTCCTTCTACTGGTGTTTGGATGATTGAGAGTGGAGCGGGGGTGGACGATGAACATGAGTGGAAGAGGTAGATAAGATGAATGACCTGAAAGTTGCAAGCCGAACTGAAGAGTTCCACAAGGCATTGAAGAGGAATATGATGCAGAGAGAACATGGTCTGGGGAATGTTGAAGAAGAAATGTGTGGGGTGTGGACTGATGAAGGAGGAAGTTGTGCGAATGGCGGAACAATACGCGATGGCGCAGGAGAGGAAAACCGTTAAGGAGTCTGTAGTTGCCTTCTAAAGAGAACAGGTGATATTTGTAGTGGGGAGAGCAAAGAGGGACGCTGTTGCTAGATGTTGACGATTGTACGAGAATTTTTGATGAGGTGAAAAATGAGAGACGAGAAAGGAGAAGGTGGTGGATATTTAACCTGCCGGTTGTTGTTGTTGCTCGACCCCCAACCCCCCCTGCGATGGAAGAGCCAGCAGGTTGTTGTTGGAGAGGCCAACATGTTGCTTGCAGTGGGTGGTGGTGCACGGATGTGAACTTTTAGAGTGAAGAATTTTGCAGGCATTACTGTGGAGAAGGTACTGGAGACTATAGGAGGTGAAAGCATGGAAAGCCTTTAGTTTCGGCGACGTTGCGACCGAGTGCCTAACGCGGGTTGGAATAACTGAAGCCGAATGCGTGCTGAGATTATTGAATCTGTTTCGTGCCGGGCATGATACCGAGAGTGACGCAGTGCTTGCATTGTTCCGTTGTACAAGGATATTGGAGATAATGAATGCAGCAACTCCTGGGGTACCAGCTTGTTGTGAGTATAACGGGCGTGTGCTTACCAAGAAGATTTCTAACTGTACTAATGATGCGACTGGAACGTGTTTTTGGCCTTCATGTATCTAGAAAAGCGTAGGATAGGTTAAGATGTGAACGGCGTTGAGTGTATTGCGTTGGTATGGAGTGGGCAGAAAGTTGTTGAAAGCTGTCGAGAATTTCTATGTTAGCGGCAAAACATGTCTGCAGAGAGCAAGGCGAGTGCTTGGTACCCAAAGAAAGTGGGACTGAGAAGAGATTGTGGTTACCTTCCTGGACGTTAAATCTACATGGATGCAGTGGTTAGGGAGGTAACCACGAGTGTAATAAGAAAATGGCAGGAGTTGTCAGTTTAGTCGGTTACTCGTTGCTGACGGTGTTCCAAGTACCTTGGTCACATGTTGGCTAGTGACAGGACTAGTGGAAACTGAGGTGAAATTTAGGGAAGCAGGGATGTATAATGTTGGATGTACTAAGCTGTGTAAAGGCTGTAGGACATTGAGTATGGAAGCAAAGAAGAGAAGGTCGTTTCAGTTAATTGTTCAAACTGTGCTTAATGGGGCTTAGGCACGGAAGGCGAGAGCGGCAGAGGATAGGATGAATGTTACAGAGATGCTAAAGGTGACTAGGCGTAGGTCCAGAAGATGACCGAGGCTTGAGGAAGAAGTGCAGAAGTAGCGAGCGAGTTTGATATAGATAGGAATCAGTAGAAAATGGAACTATGCTGGCGTTCAGAAACGGCAGTGTCGTAAGGGCTCTATAGTTACGACGTGAAGGTGTAGACCAGTGAAAGCTATCGAGTCCTGCTGCTGACGACGATCTCTGACCTCCAAAGTATAGAGAGAGCTTAGTTTTGGCAAGTGATCGTTGCCGCCGGACGCCCTGTCGTGGGGGATCTGCCCTGCATCTGTAAGTGTACCATTAGCAACGATTTTGGTTCGATGAATGTGTATTTTATTTCCACAGTCGTTCGTTCGTCAGTTGCCTAATCCCCTTACTTTGTTACGTGTGGCACAAGTTTACGTCTTAAACCCTGGGATGCTGCAGTAGGTAACGGTTTGACGTTTGGTGCCAGAAAGACTGACTAGAACGCTTTAGATAATCTTATCCTTGTCTAGTATTGATTTGTTATGTCTTGTTCGCCTGAAATCCTAAAATTACCTAGTTGCAGCGATGTTCCGTGTGTGTATGGACTAGATTAGCAGCTTAATTCCACCGGGCCGTCTCCCTTAGAGGATACGATTCTTTAACATGTTACTTCCGGTGGAGTTATGCCCCTACTCCAATTGCTGATCTGTGAACTTAATAAATATACCACATCATATGGTAGAAGACTTGTCTAGTGATCAATATTATAAGCGGAGTGGATTTCGAATGAAATGCACTCTGTTGCGGTAAAATCTCCAGTAAGTAGAGGAAATTCTCGAAATCTGGATAGTATCATGTGCTAACGCTGCGCTACTTCAAACATGATACTCTCGGTAGGGTAATCTGTGGAAATTTCAGGTTCAAATATATTTTTCCATCAATAAAACTTCTGGTCTTCTTTACTCCATCAACGTATTGACGAATAGTTTTTAATGGTCAAACTGGCATACGGAATGAATGATGATATTAAATAAATATCAAGTTTATTGAAAAGAGTTAGACGCTTGTAAGGATGAAGCAATTATAGTTAGGACAAGTTTTACATTTATTGGCCGACATGTGTACGCCCCATCGTTCAAGGGAAACCATCATCATCCTCCTCCGCCATCTCCTTGGCTAACTCCAGATCTTGTTGTTCTCGTTCACGACGCTCCTGCACAGAAATACATCTATAGTATTAAACTGCGTTTCCACTTGATGTCATACCAGATCAGCGCACAAGCTGAAGAGATTGATTGATTTGGGCTACATTTCCACTAGAGAAGAGATGAGAGTTCACGTTCAACCGGAACGTAGTGATATTTCAAGGCATACAACCACTAGGCAGAAAACACCAGAAAGAGAGGGTGGCCAACTGCACGGCGCACCTCACACTTTTCTCATACACTCAAACTGTTAAGCCCCATTGAGAGTTTCATGCAGAGCAATAGATCGCTGGTTTTCACCAGAGCCTCAACGTGAGTCATAAGCTCCCCCGTAGGGCGCGATAGATCGCAGGATGTCAGGGGATTTAAGTAATGCAATACATATTTGCAATTCGAATGAACTAATTGAAATGGATTAAAGTTATTCAGAAATTGTAAAAATAATTCGAACAGAAAACGTTAATGTTTTGCCATGAGTATACCGCACTCGCGATTGAAAGCACTATTATCATATTATACGTCACTCCTGTTTGACATGTTATAATTCACGCAAGATAAAATGGCCTCAGAGTTTTTGAGTTTCGCTTCCACCGGCCTTTCAGATACAGACGATAGACCGAATCCCCCAGGAAAGGAGGGTGGCCGACGGCAAGACGCACATCCCACCCCATCATACACTCACACAACTAAGCCCTTTCGCGTTAAAGGGTCAGGCAGGGAAGACCCCGCAACACACACTGCGAGATGTCACGAGTGCGACCCGAGGTCCGCGTCAGTAGCAGGGTTTGACACTGGCTGCCTCCCCTCTACCTTACTGTCTCTGAACGAGATGCCAAGGGTAGGACAGCCAATCAGGGCAGCATCAGAATTCATCCATCCTCAACCATTCTACACTCGCGCCTATTTTTTGCTCGCTCTTCCACGATCTCCTCACTCAATTCTCTCTTCCCTAACTTTTGCTTCACACCATCCATCCACCCAAACTTCGGTCTACCTTTAGGCCTGCGACCATTCGCCAGTGCAATCATAACCCTTTTACCAATCTCCCTTCATCCGTCCTCTTCATGTGCCCGAACAATTTCTAACACGCGAATCCTATCTGTCCTCCAACTTCTTCACCAACCCAGTCCTGATTTGAACCACGTCGTTGGTGTATGTATATATTTGCTTCCATGTTCCACCGGAAGTGTTTTCGTTTTCGAGATGAAGTGTTTCAGGAGTGTGGCTGGAGTAACGCTGAGAAACCGGATCACCAACGACGTGGTTCGAAGCAGAACAGGGATGGTGAAGAAGTTGGAGAACAGAGTTGATTCGCGTGTACCGAGATAGTTTGGACAAATGGAGAGGATGGATGAAGGGAGATTGGTGAAAAGGGTGATGAATGCGGAGGCGAGTGGTCGCAGGCCTTGAGGTGGACCGAAGTTTGGGTGGATGAACGGTCTGAAGCAGGCGTTGGGAAGAAGAGACATGAATGTGGAGGGTGCGAGAGAGCGTGCAATGAACAGGCGTGGGTGGAGAATGATTGTGAATGGTTGATTTCGACGCTGCTCGGATGTGCTTTCCCGCCCTTGGCATCCCGCTGTCGGGATGGACGTGGGTGGGGGGGGCGGCCATTATGACGCGGCGGGGGTAAACCAGTGAAAACTGTCGGGTCCTGCTGCTGACATTTATTTATTATTTGCTTTAATGTTACACCGGAGTCCCAACGCGAAGTTAATGCACAGAACGGTCACGTCGTTGATGTTCCGGTCTCTTCCTTCAGCCATGCTCCTCAAACATTCCATCTCTAAGACATTCGACCTTCTCACCTCTGCTCTCACCCCCCCCTCCAAGTCTCAGCTCCGTCGAGCACAGTTGGAGCAACACTCTCATACCGCCTTCTCTTAACTTCCATCCCCAACATCCTACAGCTCATTACACTCTTCAGTGCACCCAATGCTTCACACCTCTCCTTCACTCGCGCCTTCACTCCAGTTTCCACTAGTTCAGTCATCTCCACATGGGAGCCCTGATACTTTAAACACTGAACTTCCTCCAAGAACTCTCCATTCAGGTAGACAAAAATTTTGCTGGCATCGACAGCCCTCGAGCATCTCATTATTCTACTTACCCACGTTCACTCGACGCTTCCTCCTCTCACACGCTCTACCAAACTCAGACACTAGCCTACATAGCTTCTCCTCTGGATCCACGACCGGGGCCGTCTCATTTGCAAATAGCAACTGGCTCAACTGCCAACTACGCTTATTCGCTTCCAACAGCTCCGAGCCACGACCCAACACACTCGCGTTCACCTCCCGACCACTTCATGAAGAAATTGAACAGCCAAGGAGACATAACGCAGCTTTGTCTCAGTCGTACTTTCACTGTGTACCTATCATTCACCTCGTGTCCCACTCAGACACATGCTCGGCTGCCAACATCGCTTCCAACAGATGCCCGCTCACTCCATACAAACGCAACATCCTCCACAGCGCCACCCTGGCAATTCTGTCGATTGCCTTTTCCAGATCCATAAATGCCCAGAACACATCCTTTCCTTTGACAAGGTTCTTCTCACAGACCTGTCTCACTCCAAAAATCTGATCGGCACACCCACTCCATCTTAAAGTCACGCAGTTCCTCTCCATTTGCGCAGCCAGTATGGTCTGATCCTTTTGATCAGCACTCTCCCGTGCAACTTACCAACCACACATAACAGACTGATACCTCTCGAGTTGCAGCATTCATTTTTATCTCCTATGCCCTTATAAAGCGAAGCAATGCAGGCACTGTGCCACTCAACCGGTACCACGCCTGCCACAGAACACAAGATCAGTCACCTCACCAACTATCCGACAATCGTTGCTCCACCCTTTTTCAGGTACTCGGTCGCAACGCCATCCAAACCAGGGGCTTTTCCTGCTTACATCACGTCCACGGCCTCCTGCACCTCTTCCCTGGTAATGTCCGCCACAAGTCTTTCTCCCAAAATTGAAATCCGAGCACCACCACCCTCAGCAACAATGATAGCCTCTCTGTCACCCTCGACATTCAACAACTGATCAAACTACTAGGCCCACCTCTTACGTACATGACCACTTTTCAACAACTGGCAAATTTCATCTTTCACCACTTCCTCCTTTCCAGTCGTTCCATTTCTCACTCTCTTCACCTCTTCCCAGAACATCTTTTGGTTCTCCTCAAAATTCTGGCACATCCGTCTGCCCTACCTGGCTTCACAGTCCCTTTTGGCTCTCCTCACCACATGCTTGACCTTGTTTCTCCTTTCTTTATTGCTTTCATAAGCCACCCCCGATCACCAGCAACCACTCCTCGTTCCACCACTTGCAATCTTTCCTCCTGCACCCACCCACACGGCGCGCATCACCTATTCTTCGCACATCTGAACCACGCATCTCTTGCCGTCTCCCATTCTACTTCCACATCTCTCGGCTCCTGTCCTCTCACGTTGTCAGATTCTTCCCTCAACGCCTACTTGACCTCCTCAGCTCTACTTCTCACATACAGTTCACTCACTTTCACTACTTCTCTTCTTCCTCCCACTCTTTTGTTGCCCTTCCATCTCTGCTCCGCTCTTAATTTATCTTCCGCCAGCAGATGGTCAACCACTCCTCCACCCTCCCCTCTCAACACAAGCACATCCACACCCTCCCCACCACTCTCCTCGATATCAGCACAAAATCCATCAGTGCTCTTTCCACCATTGCACCGTGGGCCATCCTTACCCATGTGTACTTGAGAATATCTCGCTTCTTGAACAAACTGTTCCCGACCACCAGCTCCTGCTCCATACACAGACTTATCAGGTTTTCTCCACTGTAATTTCTACCGGGAACGCCATACCTTCCTATCACATCCTCCACCACTTCATCTCCCCCTCTCGCATTAAGGTCACCCAGTACAACTACATTGACATTACCTCCAAAACTCTTACTACACTCAAGTCAGTCCAGAACTGTTCCCTCTCCTCTCCTCTCCACTCCTCTCGCTGCCAGGTCCGTGAGCACTCACAAATGCCCATCTTTCTACGCCTAACTTAACTTTCACCAACATCAATCATAAGCACTCCTCTTTCCACTCTGTAACGCTACTGGTCGACCACACCTAGTGCCCATCCTTCCTCCACACCAGACTTTTTTTCCACTCACCACACCAAACTCACATTCGCCCTCAACTTTCAATTTCAATTTCACTCGGCGCCATCACATCAAACCCTCCTCACAAACCTGTCTCCTCTCCTCTCCTCCCCCACTCGTCTTGCTGTCTTTGAGGAAGGGTCTTACAGAGAAAGGGATTCCTAGCCTTTTCGCTCCGCCCTTTTTAGTCGCCTTTTACGACACGCAGGGGTTACGGTAGCACGATTTTACTCCCGGCTACGGGGCACCCTTCTAGTCGCCTTCTACGACACGCGGTGGATACGGTAGCAAGATTCTATCGTTCTCGGCTACAAGGCGGGGGCGTTAGACTATTGAAAATAGTGCGCGCGTATTTTTCAAACATTGACATGTGTGAACATCATCATGAATGTATTTAAAAGTCTCAGTCGCAACTATAACCGGCCGGCCGCCTCTGGGCTAACTATTCACTTTGACTGCTTTTTTAATGGGTTCAACGTGAGCTCACCTCAGCGCTCTCGAGGTCCTTGTTGTACGACTTCGGCGGGTAGCGCATGGCCTTGACGCTCTGGTTGTGGATGTCCAAGCAGAAGGCGATGCGCTGGTGGTAAACAGACTGGGGCTCGCGGGTGCAGTACACGTCCACGGTGTCCTTACTCTGCATGTAGCCCGCCTCATGGTCGATCACCGCCTAGAACATAACATTACACGTCAACAGATGTTAGACCTTCCGTTGGTACACTTGTACACTTAAGGGCTCCGACAACGCTTATTGTTCTTTTATATTCGGGGCAGCATGCACGACAAGTCCTGATTGGGGTTATGTGCGTGTTAAAGGAGTCACAATCGTGCGAGAACATGAGTCAATCAAAATGAATTAGCGTAAATGTATGCATTTGCAAAATTGCGCAATTCTCAAACGGCTTTCTCAAGAAGCGAACCGAGTGCCTTCACCAATATTTAATTTAAAAAATCTATATTCAACAGTTTTTCGGTCGTTGAAAATAAATTTAGTGTAAAAGGCTGACCAGCTCGGTGACCACGTGGATAGAGTGTTGGGCTCTCCTCACAACAGACGTCCATTAGGAGCTGGAGGTCGTAGGTTGGCGCCTACCTAACCCCGAGTGAGACATTCTGGCCGGTCTCTTAAATGGTAAAAGGCCAGCCCAAAATCACCGTGGGTAAAAAAAGGCTATCAGGTGGCTGCTACGCGGTAATTTGTTATAAATGCAAACAATATCCAGATTACAAATTACATTACTTATACGGTTACAGACACAAAGCCGAATCCCACAAAAAGATGGGTGGTCGACGGCGCGGTGCACTTCACACTCCTCTCATGCACTCACACGCAAACAAACTCAACCTTTTGGCGTTGACTTGTTCGGCCAGGACCACGCAACACACACTTTGGGTCAGAAGTGAGGTACAAGATCAGTGTCAGTAGCATGTGCCCGGCAGCGTTTAATGGTTCATCCTCTGCTGCGTCAGTTACCCAGCACTCTCTCACCCACGTGCATCCAGTTTCTCAACAAGTCGCCAAGAGCAGGAAAGCACATGAACTCTGCGGTAAAACTCATCCATTCATAACCGTTCTCCACTCAAACCTATCTATTACATCCTCTCTCTCCACCTCCATACTTAGGTCTCTTTTCTAACGCCTGCTTCAAGCCATCCATCAACTCAAACTTCGGGCTATATCTAGGCTTACGTCCGCCTGCATCATAAGTTCGCCAATCACCCACTCCCACCATGTTCACTCGAGATTAAGATTAGTCCTCGCAAGCACCAACGTAGGTCCGCATAAGATAACACTTTAACACTGAACTCCACACAAAATAAAGCACTTCCTCTAGGAACTCTTTTTAGGACATTCTTCGAACTCATTGCTCTACTTTTACCAGGTTCCACTCGCAGATCCTTCCTCACACACACACACACTACCAAAATTTGAAACTTTGCCAGCCAAACTTCTACCAATTTGCAATAGTGCCTTATCATCTGCTATCAGTAACCGACTCAACAGACAAGTTGCTCATTTACTTCCCGACAGCTCAACACCTCGATCCAATATACTCGCGTTTACCTTCCTGACTGCTCCATCTATGTTAAGACGGAACAGAAAGGGAAACATAACGCAACCTTATCTCGCGAGTGTGCTGGGTCGTGGCTTGGAGCTGTTGGAAGCGAATGGGCGGAGTTGGCAGCTGAGCCAGTTGCTTTTCACGGATGATACGGCCTTGGTTGCGAATTCAGAGGAGAAGCTATGTTGGCTAGGGTCTGAGTTTTGAAGATTTGATTTGATTTGGGCCTCATTTCCACCAGAGCCTGAGTTTTGTAGAGTGAGTGAGAGGAGAAAGCTTCCAGTGAACGTGGGTAAAAGTAATGTAATGAGATACTCGAGGACTGTCGATGCGAGCAGAATTAGTGTTCTCCTAAATGGAGAGTTGTTGGAAGAAGTTCAGTGTTTCAAGTATCTAGGCTCCCATGTGGAGAACACTGAATTAGTGGAAACGGAGGTGAGGTCGCGAGTGAAAGAGTGTAAAGTGTTGGGTGCACTGAAGAGCGTAATGAGCTGCAGGACGTTGGGGATGGAAGCAAAGAGATGGCTGTGTGAGGGTATCGTTGTGCCAACTGTGCTGTACGGAGCTGAGACTTGAGGGGTGAGAGCAGAGGAGATAAGAAGATTGAATGTTTTCGAGATGAAATGTTTGAGGAGCATGGCTGGAGTGTCGCTGAGAGACAGGTTCACTAACGACGTGGTTCGCATCAGAACGGGGATGGTGAAGAAGTTAAAGGACACAGTTGATTCGCGTGTTCTGAGATGGTTCGGGCACATGGTGAAGATGGATGAAGGGAGATTGGTAAAAAAAGGCGTTGAAGTCAGAGGCGAGTGGACGTAGGCCTAGAGGGAGACCGAAGTTTGGGTGGATGGATGGTGTGAAGCAGGAGTTAGGAAGGAGAGACGTGGGTGTGGAGGTAGCGAGAAAGCCTGCACGGGATAGGCGTGAGTGGAAATTTATAGTAAAAGGATGAGTTTTAACGATGCCCTCAAGTGCTTTCCCGCCCTAGGCATATCGTTGAGAGAGGGGATGGTTGTGGGCGGGGGGTTGGGGCGGTCATCATGACGCGGCAGGGGTAAACCAGTCACGCCGTCGGGCCCTGTTGCCGACACTGACCTCAAACCGCAATCATGACCCGGAGGGTGTGTTGCGGGGTCCCCGACCGGACCCCTATGCGCAAAGGAGCTAAGGTGTGTGAGGTGCGCCCTGTCGTCGGCCACCCCCTTTGCTGGGGGATTTTGGCCTAGTGTCTGTGTCTGTACGAAGGTTTATGTAGTAGCGTGAATTTCATCACCCAAATGAATACTTGAGCAAATTTGAGCCTCATTTTCATCGGAGCCTCAACATGAACCCAAATGAAGAATCATTCAACGCTTTTTACCTTCAAACTCACTGACAAGCGCTATTTTAGTTTACAAATGAGATCAGTAGTGATGTAGAGGTACAGTCTTCCAGCGCCTATTCGGGTAGGGAACCTCACACATGAGGAAAGAAAAATAATGGTAATTATAAAGGCATTAAAAACAGCATAAAAAATGAGCGCAACGCCCTAACCTAAACTGTTCTCGCAAGTTGTATTACGCATGATGAGCACTTAATGACAAATTCATTTAGCAATGACACCTACCTGCATGTCTTCTGAAAGCTTAAATACATCACCCCTCTAACTCTGCTTTAACGTATAGCAGATGACTATTTCAAGTTGGCATAGCCATCGACCTCAATAACTTTTGTAGGCCAGCCTTTTTAATGTGTAGCGAACTGTACAGTTAGCAATAACACCCTCATGAAATGCTGTATGCTGCAATACATGACCTTTCGAACGTTTTGCAAACGACTATTCAGTTAGCAATGACACACCTCGATGACTCCATCTCGGATGGCCTTAGCAACGATGAACTCCGCATCCTCCCTGGAGTCGAGCGCAAGTTTAGCGGCCACTTCTTCGAGGGGGATCTTAGAATAGCTGAGGGAGACAGTGCGCAGGCCGGTCTTGATAACGTTGTGACGAAGCCGCACGATCAGCATCAGGGTGTGGTCGTCTTGGAACTGAACGGGAATGGGAATAGTGATGAAGTGACCAGGGCTGAACTTGAAATGGAGCAACAGTTGACAGAACTTCGTACAAAAAAAAAACAAGAGTAACCTCATCTGAAACAATTATTCAGAATAAATGCACGCCAAATCATGATCGAACTTTGGGTAGAAAACATACAAGCTGTTAGTCGGTGGGCAAGCGCAACGTATGGAACGACATTCTTTAACCCTGAAAACGTACAGTAGGATTGGCCAAAAGTTTGGTTGCTCTTACACCAGAGGATCAGCAACAGGTGATGTTTCTCCTCGCAGTGTTAACAACAAAGTCTAAAAATTAGATTTTGAAAGAATTGCTGGTTGGAAATGAAAGTCAACTAAGTTTCGCTGGAAAAATGATTCATGATAAACAAGCCAATCTCCGGAAGTCATACGTCAGTATCAGATACAGACACTAGGCCGAATCCCCCAGGAAAGTGGGCGGCCAAGGGCAAGGAGCACATCAAACTTCTCATACATTCGCACAACGAGCTCTTATGCGCTATAGAGTCCGGTCGGGAGATCCTGCATCACATTCTGGGTCATGAGTGCAGTCAAAGGTCAGTTTCAGTAGCAGGGACAGACAGTGTGACTGTTTTACCCCTGCGTGTCATGATGACCGGGTCCCCCTCACCCACGACCGTCCCGTCTCTCAATGAAATACCAAGGGCGGGAAAATGCGACAGGGCAGCGACATAAATCATCCATTCACAATCATTCTCCTCTCACGCCGATTCATTGCACGCTCTTTCGCCACCTCCACATTTATCTTTTATTTCTAACACCTTCTTCACGCCATCCATTCACCCAAACTTCGGTTTACTTCCACTCACCTCCGCCTTCATCACCCATCTCTCAACCTCACCATGCGCTCAAACCATCTCAGAACAGTCGAATCTATTGCCCTCTTAACTTTTTCACCCTCCTTGTTCGAATTCGAAAAGCATCGGTATTGATCCTGTCTCTCAGCGTCACTCCCGCCATGCCCCTCAAATATTGCAACTCGAAAACATTCAACCTTCTTTTCTTTTCTGCTCACACTCAAGTCTCAGCTCCGTATAGCACAGTTGGGACAACTACTCCCTCCTACAACCCTCTCCTTTGCTTCCATCCCCACTGTCCTGCAGCTCATTACACTCTTCAGTGTACCCAACACTTTACACCCTTCCTTCACTCGCGATTTCCCCTCAGCTTCCACTGATTCAGTCTTCTCCACATGGGAGCCTAGATACTTAAAACACTGAACTTCTTCCAACAACTCACCATTTTGGAGGACACTAATTCCGCTCGCATCGACAGTCCTCGAGCATTTAATTACTTTACCTACGTTCCTTCTTATTCGCATTTAAGCCCAGGTTCTTAAAACAGTGAACTTTATCATACCTTTTGTCGGTGTGCGTCTAGCACCTTCTGGAAGCGTTGCAGGTTACCGAGTCTGACTGCCTGTGTCAGCTGCAGGTACGGACCGAGGGCTTGACGAAGCCCTGCTCCGCGGAACACCTGTACACGCAAATAAAACAGTAGTAACTCACAGCAAAGGCAACTGGGCAGTGAAAATTTGTTATAGGCCTTTGAGTTACTCAGCTGATGAGAGATTTGACGTTCGGGGTTAGAAGTACATTGACTCGCACATGAAATACAGGGCACTTAAAATTTGTTTTGTGGCAGGCGTGGTACCGATTGAGAGGCGCAGTGCTTGCATTGTTCCGCTATATAAGGGCAAAGGAGATAAAAATGAATGCTGCAACTCAAGAGGTATCAGTCTGTTATGTGTGGTTGGTAAGTTGTACGGGAGAGTGCTGATCAAAAGGATTAGAGACTGTACGGACTGCGTATTTGGAGAGGAAATGTGGCTTGGCTTAAGAGTGGTAGAGGGTGTGTTGATCAGAATTTTGCAGTGAGACAGGTCTGTGAGAAGTACTTTGCCAAAGGAAAGGATGTGTTCTGGGCCTTCATGGATCTGGAGAAGGCATACGACAGGATTGACAGGGAAGCGCAATGGAGGGTGTTGCGTTTGTATGGAGTGGGCGGCCATTTGTTGAAAGAGGTGCAGAGTTTGTATGTTGGCAGTCGAGCTTGTGTCCGAGTGGGGAGCGAGGTGAGTGATTGGTTCACAGTGAAAGTGGGACTGAGACAAGGCTGCGTGATGTCTCCCTGGCTGTTCAACCTCCATATGGATGGAGTGGTCAGGGAGGTGAACGCGAGTGTGCTTGGTCGTCGCTTGGAACTGTTGGAAACGAATGTGCGGAGCTGGCAGTTGAGCCAGTTGCTATTTGCTGATGATACTGCCCTGATTGCGGATTCAGAGGCGAAGCTATGTAGACTAGCGTCTGAGTTTGGTAGAGTGTGTGAGAAAAGGAAGCTTCGAGTGACCGTGGGTAAGAGTAAAGTGATGAGATGCTCGACGACTAACGATCTGAGCAAAATTAGCGTCACCCTAAATGGAGAGTTCTGGGATGAAGTTCAGTGTTCTAAATATCTGGGCTCCCATGTGGAGATAAATGAACCAGCGGAAACTGAAGTGAAGGCGCGAGTGAAGGAGGGGTGTAAAGTGTTGGGTGCACTGAAGAGTGAAATGAGCTGTAGGACGTTGGGGATGGAAGTAAAGAGAGAGCTGTATGAGGGTGTTGTTGTCCCAACTGTGCTCTACGGAGCTGAGGCTTGGGGGTGAGAGCAGAGGAGAGAAGAAGGTTGAATGTTTTCGAGATTAAATGTTTGAGGAGCATGGCTGGAGTAACGCCGAGAGACCGGATCACCAACGATGTGGTTCGAAACAGAACAGGGATGGTGAAGAAGTGGGAGGACAGAGTGGATTCGCATGTTCTGAGATGGTTCGGGCACATGGAGAGGATGGATGAAGGGAGATTAGTGAAAAGGGTGATGAATGCTGAGGCGAGTGGTCGCAGGCCTAGAGGTAGACCAAAGTTTAGGTGGATGGATGGTGTGAAGCAAGCGTTGGGAAGGAGAGACATGAATGTGGAAGTGGCGAGAGAGCGTGCATTGAACAGGCGTGAGTGGAGAATGGTTGTGAATGGTTGATTTCGACGCTACTCTGATGTGCTTTCCCGCCCTTGGCACCCCGCTGTCGGGATGGTCGTGGGTTGGGGGGGGCCGGCTATTATGACGCGGTGGGGGTAAACCAGTGAAAACTGTCGGGCCCTGCTGCTGACGACGGATCCTCGGACTGCACTCGTGACCCAGAGTGTATGTTGAGGGGGTACCGGCCGGACCCTTTAGCTCAAAAGGGCTAAGTTGTGTGAGTGTGAGCGTATGAGGGTGTGAGGTGCCCCTTGCCGTCGGCCACCTTCCTTTCTGGGGGATGCGGCCTAGTGTCTGTATCTGTATGGACAAATGTCCGGTCTATCGTTGGCGTCAAACATTACCTTTAGGTGTTTGGGAAAGTTTGGGCCGTTGTTGAATAAATTGTGTTCAGTAAATGGCGTGTACTGCTTCTTCCTTGTAGCCCTCGGAATTCGGTTGAGATTTTTTTGGGGTAGAGAGTTGTCGCGGTAATCATTGGAAGTGGTGGTAGAGACGTTTGAGTACGTCGTAAGTTTTTTGGTTTGTCGTTTTTTCACGAGTGCGTAGACTTGGAGGAACATAGCTTGGACATGACACTCGAGTCTCGTTAGACGGTCGTCGATTGTGCTAGGTCCTACGGTGGCGTCTTCAGCTTTCTGCTCCGAAAGGCCGGTTGCTGGGATAAACAAGTTCATAATTTCCTGAATTACTGGACTACTACTCGATGAGGTCGTTTCTTCGTTCATCCTCGGCCGAGGTAGTGCTGGTCGTCTTTGAGATTTGATTTGATTTGATCCGCATTTCCACCAGAGCCTCAACGTGAGTCATAATAGGCTCCCCCGTAGGGCTCGACGATCATTGATTAAAGCAGGCTCGCAGGCCTAAGTGTGCGAGGAAAAAACAAAACAACGCTTTCAACGTTAGAAAAAAGTGAAAGTTTTAGCAATAACAGACGCACGCTGGTGCGCAAAAGAAAAACGCTTACTCGAAACGGACCTCCGCTTCCATTCTTTTTAGAACATTAACTGTGATATGTACGCACCTTAGTGCGTACAGGTAGCATCAAGATTAGTACAACGTCAGTGGCTACACGGGCAAATTCAGCTCCGAAAGCAACGCAACACAACACAATATTTACAGCTACGCGGTCTAGTTGTATAAATACAATTTATTCATTTAGGTAAGATAA
>SDVV010005999.1:0-18772 GCA_016164225.1 Gammarus roeselii
ATCAAATACTGATTTTGTTCTGAAAATATCGGATATGATTATTATTACATTCTTGTCTCCTCCTTTAAAATTAGTTACGTGAATAATTAAATACAACTCGAAATCGGGAGCTCTGTATAGTCTTCACGACAATATACCATGTCATGCTGATATATGTCAACTTCATATGTGTCTGAGTATGGAAATCATATTTTGACATTTTATAGAGCCATCATATAATCTTTTGATGTTCACATTAGCTTTTGAAGAGCTGGCAAAGAACAGTTCCTCCTGATCACTTTCAATGCCAAGTCTGATCACCTAATCGAGCCCACCCTCAAGGACCCTAATTCCACAAACATCTGAAATCGCATCGTCTTGATTGCACAGTATCTTGCTTACTTCCATATCCCAAAGCCCCGCCCCCGTTTCACACCCCTCCCACCAACCCATCCACTTCCTTCCCCCGTCCCCCATCCTGGCCTAAATAAAAGTCTTAGCCAGACGGCAGCATCATCCACAGTCAGTCGAGTGCTAGCTCCCGCGCTGTGTGCACCACACCTTCTACTCGCTTAGAATACCTCAAGCAGGTAGGACTATCTCTCTCCCTAATAATAGTAGACTCTTGTTTAGTACCCTCCAGGCGCTGTGGTAGAGATATCTGTCAACCCAGTGTGCTGTTGTTGTTAACCACCGTATTGGAAGATGTTGTCTGTAAGGTCTTACCTTGGTTGAAAATGTGATCAGTCGTTTGGTGAAAGTTAAAGGAAATTCATCAAATGTTCTCTATACTTTTGTTTATAATGTTTCATTTGAGCTTTAGTCTGCACCGCAACTGTGATCGGCATCGTAAGTCAGACATTAAGTCATGGCGGTAGAGCGAAATTTATCAAGACGTTCTTTCTCCCAAGCATTTGGAGACAGGTTCCTCAGCAACGTAGCGTCGCTACTTTGGTTGGTGACAAGCGACTGAAAAACATATACGCATTACCATGAAAAAGTATTATTATTAATAACAAAATATTAGAAAAACTACATGGGAGAAGAACAATCTTATGCAGCCTGGTGTGAAATCGGAATCTATCGGCCATATGTCGACGAGCAGTCAAAATCACAGTAAGCGGCTGCTATTGTCAAATGATTGCGTTTGTAGAAGGCATTTCTTGGAAGTCTATGGGCGGTTCTTCTCACGGTCTTCTGATCAGTAAACAATGGCTTTTAAATATTTAGCAGGCCACCTTCGAGTTGTGTTAGCAAGCTAGCATACGTTGAAACGTGTTATGGCGGGAGGAAACAGCAACCGACGCTGATGAGTAGCAACCAACCTCAGTTTTAGTGTCCCACTTGCTTCTTCTCTAGCGACCCTTGCTCAGAAAAAAAAAATTGGCCTGGAGATCGATGCTCCCATCCGAAACTGGAAACAACTTTTGAAAGTTTGGTCATGGTCGTGTTTGAGTCCTAATTTCCTAGAAATTGTCATTCATTATCCATGATTATTATAACTTGAAGGAAGGCCCTTGTGCTTACGGAGAGGCGGCTCTCATTTAATGTGACCAACGTACTGGAACGTCGTGTAAATATTTTACACTTCAATCGAGTGAACGAGTCGTGGTTTCATGTCATCTCTCGATTTTGTGGATTAGTGCTCTCCTTCACTCAAATGAAGGAGTAACTTCACTTCTCAGTGCCGTAACAGTTCTCTGATCAGTTCTTGTGCCAGTATATCCTGACGCGTAAAGGTTATTTAAACATAATGTTTCTTACTAATGGTGTGTGATCGACCCTATTTTGATGGAAATCACTAGTGATACGTTAATTGATCATACACCTCACAATAAGGAAGACATTTTATGAATAGTTTTGTTTATTTTGTGTCATTTAAACATGAGCTATAGACGATCGTGCAGATGTTAGGAAAATTACCTCGTTTAAATCAGAGTTTGGATAGCTACTGTTAGCACCGTGGTGGTTATGCAAAGGAAATCTAAATTTAAACCATATTGATGAACTATTTTCAATAAGCGTTATCTCCTCGCAACATCAGGTTAACATTTACAAACAATTCGGTTGGATTTGCACCACCGCTAAACATTTGTCTCCAAATGAGTAAGTCTCAAAAAAATTAGGACCTGGTCTCTCAAATATTATACTAATATTCTTCATATTTAATATTATTAAAAATAGAGCGGGTAAGAGACAGTAAAAAACATCCTAACATTCAATATGTTGCATATCGACACTGTGTAATAGATCTGCAAAAATCTGGTTATGAAATTGTTGTCACTCTTATTAATATATGACTTGAGTCTCTTTAGATGAAGGTAAATCAAGGGAAGGAGAACTGGCTGCCTAATCGTTCAATATAAGAAGAACGCAATTCACAACTATCAAACCAATTTATTGCAAGTTCAATTTGTTTAGTTGTCAGTACGCAAATGAACTCTCAGATATGTGGTCGAACGCTAATGGTCGAATATTAGGAGGTGATGTGAAAGATAACATCCCAATGGTAAGATATTGCGTTGGGATAATACCAATACCACCCCTCGTTTGTCGACCTTTTCCCTGGGAGAACCAGTTTGTACACTATCATGGAGGTATCCTCCGGACTACTACGACAGGTGCGGCAAAAGGACGCTGTGGAATGGAATGAAGACTTTCTCATGGATTTCTCCTGTTCTCGTAGCGTCGGCCCCTCCCCATCCTCTTCCCCCCTTGCAAGCTGTTTCAACAGCTTCATTCTACTCCACGCACGCCCAGTACGATAACTTTCGTCGAGATCTATGCAAGCCATGTCATTAGCTAAAGAACGTCATTTCAGCGGTATGATCTTGCAAGACATTGTTTAGTACGCTAATCATAATCATGTCATTCCTTCCTAACAAGCCCTTCAAAAGGCCCTCAGTTAAAGGTCTCTCCTGGCCCCCTCCCCCTCCCCCTTGACCAACAACCCCTACCACACTGGCACAACTTTCTTTCACCCGAGGCGGTAGCTTAAGAGGCCGGGTCTTCGTGCCCGGTCTCTAAACCTGTTCACTGCTGCTGTTGTGCCCTTGTACCTCCGGCAGCTCGGAGCTGTTCCTTCAATTTTTCGTTGGTTCATTTTCTTGCAAACTTGGATCGATGTAAGTTTCTAGAAAGTGCTTGACTCACGACTGTATTCCAAACGAAACCTGGCAGAGTATACCTAACCAGATTCCTTCGCCAGCAGGTTTTTCGGTTATTTTTTGTCTGCCTCTACGGAAGCAGTCATGTTTTTATTATCCATTGATGTCGGTATTTTTTATACTGTTAAGAGAGTAACAAACTCAGATGATAAATCTTTCAATACATGATGAGTTTTGCTCTTCGTTGAGAATAATATCTGGGTATGGTCGATCCTGAAAGGTCAACTGCGTTCGGTTCACACTATGCTGAGTTCGGTAGGCTCGGTAGCAGGTGTTTTTTTTCGAGGCAGAGAAAGTATTCGTGGCAAGAATTGTCGGTCGAATCTTGGTCACCAGTTTTTGTGTCATGGACAAACCCGGACGCAAGATTGCCACTTCTGCTTTTGGACTTTTTTTGTAGTATATGTATTTCAGCGAAGACTGTTCCGGGGAAGTTATAAAAACGCATCAAGGGGCTATCTCTTTGTGGTTGTCTCTTCTGACCAGCTACTCGAGAAACGTGTCAAGAGGGTGTCTCTTCTGACTAGCCACTCAAGAAACGCGTCAAGAGGGTGTCTCTTCTGACTAGCCACTCAAGAAACGCGTCAAGAGGGTGTCTCTTCTGACTAGCTACTCAAGAAACGTGTCATGAGGGTGTCTCTTCTGACTAGCTACTCAAGAAACGCGTCAAGAGGGGGGTCTCTTCTGACTAGCCACTCTAGAAATGCGTCAACGGGCTTTCTCTTCCAACCAATATCTCTAGGAACGCGTCAAGAGAAGCCCGTTTGATTAGCGACCTCAGAAACTATCAACTCAGATAGTTGCCTTATCAATAATTCTTCAAAATCGTATTGGCCAATCACCCTTTGTTCCCATAGTTTACTTACAATAAGTGGTTACATTACAATTTCGGTTATATATTATCATTGAAAAATATGATTATCTGTTTCTTGGCTGGTTAACTAGTGCGATGAGATTATACTCGTCATTGTGATCGATCTCAAGTATATAATTTCATGTCTCAGGAACATATTCTGCTAAATTTTATTTCGGTCATCACATATAACAAGAAGTCGTCAAGAAACGTTATACCCTGACAGACTGACACAAGATTGTCAACGAACCTTTCATTTACTGCCACTTGTGAATTTTGTGTTAATTTTATCTCAAAGATTATAGCCTAGAATATGTGGCGAAAACATAATACAGATGATTTTTATCCTCTATACAAACTTGCTCTAATAATTATTTGTCTAAACTGAGTTTGGATTAATGTTGCATATCAACATTTCTACCGAGGCACTTAACTGAGTTTGAGAAGCCGGGAAACTAAATGTGCTTATGAGAGCGGAAAGCAAATGAAATCTTCTTGACTTAGAAGAATTGTGTTGGCTAACAATATTGAGTTCCTTCTTGAGATTAGTAGGGATTTTATACCTCAATTTCAAGATACTCTGATTACCTAATTCTTTATTCGAGTTCATTTGTAATGGGGAGGAATCTGGTGTGGCTCAGTCATGTAATCAAGATGTCTTATCAACTCTTCTGGTAAATAATAAATAAGATCACTAAACTCTCTGCAATCATCATCTTTAATCAATCATAGATGTAACCATCTGTTGGAACACACTCTTCTCTGTCAAAGATAAAGACACATCATGTAGGCAAGGGGATTTCAACGCACCATATAAAGAGTAGTGATGGTACTCAGTGATCGCGTGCCGGTCGACGCTGGTGAGCTACAGCGACTGCTCGAAGCGCCACGCCATGCAGCGGCGAAAGTATCAAGGCGTGAGCGCGTAACTGCCTTACGTTGGATAATAACTCGCTCCCAAAAGCTGCACTAAAGCTCGTGTCTTTTGTTCGTATGTGATCGTAGAGGAACTACCAGTGAAGAAAGGGAACAACAACTCCTCAAACCCAACTGTTAAAATGATCTTATAATTGTATCGTAGTTTTGAGAAAAGAGACAAATGAGCATATATTAGATACATGATGATATGTCATTTGAAGCCGTTAACATCTTCGATAAGAGATGATAGAAATGTTCCTGGTCCGCGTTTCAGTTTGAACAAGTTTGCAAGCCGTCCATGCCAGAGTGTGCGATGCGCGTTGCTGTATCGTCTTTCGCAGCCCCGCCAAACAAACGCAACAAAATGTGAACAAATTGACCACGAAAAGTGCAATTTTCCCCCAGTTGCGCAACACGGCTGGTCTTTGTGTTGGAGGATGATGTCAATCCTAGGCTGACGACAGACCAAGCGACGAACGGACGGGTGGATCACAGTGAATACCTCCCACACCACCACGAGTTGTGTCAAGTTCACTGAACCGTTGTATTAGATTCGATTAAGAGGCGCATCTCCACCAAAGCTGCCCCGTAGGGCGCTAACAGTGAACCGTTCAAAGCCAGTACGGTCACCCGGTTATACACCTTTTCTCTTTCTTCTGATAAAACACAACAAATGAAGTTTTGTTTTGCAACAACAGCTTTGAAGCGCTTGTCTGCAGCTGTCCAAGCATACACTTACTTCTTCCCCGTACAACCGTGCGGCTGCATTCCACATAGCTTTATATTCCAGGCGTACAATCCTGTCCCTATTGAAGTCAAGAATTATACAGCTGCTAACCTACCTCCTGAAGGCCTCAACACGCTGTGAAGCTTTGAGGTTCCACTCTGTCGTTTCTTGTCAGGTGCGATTCTTGTAACCACAAAAGTATAATCGTTCGATTATGTAATTTTCATCAGAGAGTCTGCTCTATCTGAACGGAACTATTAAGTCCATTCACCATACATTTCGAGTAAGTTATTGTCAATCAGAATCCATTGATGATACACCCAATAGTGCCAGCAAACCAGGCCTGACTGAATAATGTATACACGTTACGACCCTTGGTCACTCCCGTTCTCGCCACATCACGCCGGATGCCACTCCTGTGAGCCAAACAATCGTTTCAGCGTACTGGCGTAGTGTTTGTGTCGCCTGGCTCGCTGCGCTACACTAGGCACCAAACTCACGCCTGATTGCTACAGCGCCCCCTATTGGGATGTAGTGTGTTAAGTGTCATGCAGGAGAGAGGAAGAGGGTGTTGCAATTGCGGTCCTAGCATCCGGGTGAAACTATTAGAGAGGAGTTAATTGGCTGTTTAGGAACCTTTCGAGCGTCTCGACACGAGAATGAAAAGCCCAGGCGTTACACGTGAAACCATTTTCCCGTTTTTGCTCGTTTGACTCATCTCGCTTCTGCAGATGGACATTGCGATGTCATTTACGTAGATACAATAAAGAACTTTCTGTTGGGCAGCAAACGCTAGAGCTGGGTTACAAATTATATGGACGAGAGATTAAAGGTAACCAACTTTCTATATAAGTCTATGTTCAAAATAAGAATAATTTCCATCTCTGTCCCTGAAGTCAGAGTTTTGATGAAATTATTTTGCCCACAATCTTCCTATTATTATAGGAGAGTCGAGCTTGTCTTTCCATGTCTGTTTTCGTTCGCAACACGATATCTGAGAGCGATCATTAGGAGAAACATTGAAATAAGTAATATCAGATTTTCAGCCATTTTGAGGGAATCGACAACTGGATTTTTGAGTATACTGTGTGTTTGACGTTTTAAAAAAAACAGTTGTTTCACTTTGCTGTTGCCTTAGTTTTCGCTTAGACTCATTTGTACCATCGTATCTTCTAAACTGTTTCTGTTTCTTCCTTATCCAGAACGCTACCTATCGACTTCGTTCTGTAGTGCACCCATTATTCGTCATCGTTCCCCTCGAATTGCATTTATATTCATTCACATCTTACTCTTCTGCTGAGTATGTTTTATTACTTGACTTTGACGTGACCGTCCCGCTCAAATTCTCACTGTGGGCGGCAAGTTAATTTAATTTTCCTCGCTCAATTGGAAGTTAATTTCAATTCGTTTTGCCAGTCACGACAACACATTTCGATGAAAAAAACGTCACGAAAACGCGGTCAACAATTTTGAGTATTACTAACACCTCCCTCTCTCTACCCCTTTCAGCCACTATGAGAATCGTGTTGCTACTCCTTGCAGCGCTCGTGGCCGTGAGTGAGGCCCAGCGTCAGCTCATCAGGCCCGAAGCCGAAGCCTGCGCCAACCGCATCAAACACGCTTCTACCTTCCGCAACGGCAACTACTACTTCTTCTCATGGACTCACGGACCCACCCGCGACCACGAAAGGGACTGGCTCGATGCTCGTAACATCTGCAGGTGGGCCGCTGGTGGCATAACCATTCGAGTTTATTAACATTTGCAAGAAGGCAACGTAACATAGTCCGATGGATGAGATAAAATTTGCAGGGTGGCAGCTAAAAGCATGGCCAGATGAGTTGTATAGCCTTTGCAGGAGGTAGCTGTTGGCTTAACATGATTTGTTGGAAATATCTGCAGGTGGACATCTGGTGACCACTTTATGGGCTAGGGAAAATCATAAGGTGAGCTGCCCGTGCCATTACTTGATGGATTGTTTAGCACCTGTAGATGGGTAGCTTATGACAATCAGTTAAGATAGGGAAGATCTGCAGGCGGGTAGTTGATGACTGACAGATAAGTTGGGGAACATCAGTCCTGTACGACAGAAGAAAAAAGGCAACCCAAGTATTGTAGCTAACAGACAGTCAAGTGTTCTATACAACTAAAATTTTGATGTAGGCCACAGACGGCCCAATGTAGCCACAATGGGTCACAGCAGTGCTCATCTAATGTGGGTCATAGCATGACCGTTGCTCAGTTTGTGAAAGGCATCGCCATGAGTACTATCACTTCCTGAACCTAGTGGGGATACCTCAACAAGCCTGACTGCACAGTGTGGCTTGGCATGATAACGCAGCTACAGAATTCTAATCGAGGGAAGAGCTAGACCATCTACATAAAAATATTCGAACATGGTGATGCGCCATCTTTGTTCGAAGGCCCTCGCGTTCAGAAACCTGCCACCAACTTTGGAGAAGAATCGACCTCATCTCAATCCGACGAAGGTTCGAGCGGACGATCGCTCTAACAAGTGCCGGAAAGCCCAACACTTTCAGTGTCGAGAAATGGGCTTATGCGCCTTGTATCGTGGCCGACGTGACCGCGCCGAAATGTCGATCGCGTTATTTTGGAAAACGAGCGAGATTGTTGTCAGTGTCGCATGTTGAATGTCTTATTTACTGCAGATGTGGTGGCATTCCAAATTGTATATGACACTCAAGTTCACATTTATCATGTCCAACGTTAAAAAAAAATCACGTTGCTAATGTCGGCCGTCCATCGGCTTCGCCTTTAAAGAAACACAGAGAAACGTATTTCAAATCAGTTGCAATGTGCCAGACAGCCTATTTCAAATCAGTTGCAATGTGCCGGACTGCCTATTTCAAATCAAAATTGGAATTAAATCTCCAACACATACTGAATTGTATATATTTTTATTTAAAATATATACGATTTACGTAAAGGAAATCTATTTATTAAATACGCCTGTGGATTGGCACCCATATCAAATAAGTACATACAGTTGTTTTGTTCAATTGCTATAAAGCATGCTTATACTTAATTCGCCGATTTTTTTCCGAAACTGATCTTTCACTATAGAACAAATCGTTTTTCCAACACACAGACAAGCACTAGCAGTAGCCCAAACACACAGACAAGCATTGACGGTGGCCCAAACACACAGACAAGCACTGTCGGTGGCCCAACCACACAGACAAGCGCTGCCGGTGGCCCAGACAAGCACTGACGATGTCCCAAACCCACAAACAAGCACTGGCGGTGGCCCAAACACATAGACAAGCACTAGCAGTAACCCAAACACACAGACAAGCACTGGCGGTAGCCCAAACACACAGACAAGCACTAGCAGTAACCCAAACACACAGACAAGCACTGGCGGTGGCCCAAACACATAGACAAGCACTAGCAGTAACCCAAACACAAAAAAGCACTGGCGGTAGCCCAAACACACAGACAAGCACTAGCAGTAACCCAAACACACAAACAAGCTCTGGCGGTGGCCCTAACACATAGACAAGCACTAGCAGTAACCCAAACACACAGACAAGCACTGGCGGTGGCCCAAACACATAGACAAGCACTAACAGTAACCCAAACACACAGACAAGCACTGGCGGTGGCCCAAACACACAGACAAGCACTGTCGGTGGCCCAAACACACAGACAAGCACTGTCGGTGGCCCAAACACACAGACAAGCACTGTCGGTGGCCCAGACAAGCACTGGCGATGTCCCAAACACACAGACAAGCACTAGCAGTAACCCAAACACACAGACAAGCACTGACGGTGGCAAGAAGTGGAGCGCTTCATCGCTCTCTTCACACAAAGCTCGGTGCTGTGTGTGGGTCAGCGCACCGCAACGTGCAGTGCCGTTAAGTCGACCCAGCGCCCTCTCACGGCCTCGGGTGCATTGCATAGGCAGCGCGATGCACTTGCTTGGCCGTGCACTGCTGTGTTTCGGCCTTGCAACCGTGCACCAGAATGCGCACGTAACTTGAAAGAAAAATCTATAGGTTCGTGGACTTGCACGGACTTGAAGATATGCGAGAGGTTGAATGAAGATTCCTCTCCCGCAGTCTAGCTTGGTTGCATGAACTAAGAGGGGTCAGAATCGCTGCTAAAATTCCTTCGTTGCGCAGCGTGTTGTTTGGCAAGGCAACTCAATGCGTTTGATGCTTAGTTTCAAAATTTATCCAGTCTTATCTAGAATTGCTGTTGATTAAAAACTTAATAATCTTGAGAGATAGAAAGTTTGTTAATTGTTAATTCAATTATTTCAACAGTCAACAAATCAATCCGAGGAACCGTGGCACATTCCTGCTATGTAGGCATTGATCAATTGTTTTAATGAAACAGAGAACGATCCCACAAGTTCAAGTTGGGCCGCCAAAGATGGGCTACTCCCACAATTGCAAACGAATTTTGAAGGTAATTTACTATTGATTGTTGTTTGAGCTCACATATTTGTAGGAGAGGCTCCAACGAAACAAATCCTTGTTGTGCCTCTGGTTCCAGCGGCCTCCTTTATTCCGCCATTGCGTGCATGTAAGGCATCGTACCGCTGGCAACTCTCCAAAAGAGGCCTCCACCCAACAGCGGTGCTAAGTAGGTTAGGGATTGCATTATTAGGCAAAGTACTGTATCTAGATACTTCTGCAATTACTTTGTATAATTGAATGTATCTAAATACAGCATCATGCCAGCACTGGGGGCTCGACACAAGCCTGACGCGACCCTGCTAACACTGACACTACTGTGGGCAATTACGTACTAGCGGTCCCTCAAATGGAATTTTTGAGAATGATTTCTTCCCGACTAGATACGAAATTTGTAGGCAGTGAACTTCCTTTGTCTTTCACACGCCGTTCGTGATGATGGGAACGGCCAGATAGAGACACAGGCTGACAACTCTCCCATTGTAGAGAAAACAGAATATTGAAGAAATGAATACGAGGCTTGTATTAGTCTGATTAAATATTTCAGTCAGCCCGGCAGCATTAGATATCTTCTTATTGTGCATCATAAAATCTACCGCGCAGATAGTACCAAGCGTTTTATCATCGGCAAAGACCCTGTACACAATTTATCAAGGCGTCTAGTGCATGAGCTGGCTGTTGTGTATTGAAAGCTTTACCATCATACAGTGGTTTGAGTCGTTCAGCAACTTCTACCGTTGAGAAAATTGAACGCTTGAAACTACATCCTCACCAAACTACTCAAGATGATGTTGATATTCATTCTTCATCGTCGTCTAACAACTATGTTTCAGTCGATGGGATTATCCGTTCTATCTGTGTATAGTGTTGAATCCAGTGCCATATTTAGAAGAGGCCAGCCTTTAATCAAAGTGGTCCCAAAAGAATAATCGTCTGTCCAGCCATGCTCAAGTATACTCACACATCAACCATTCTCATACCTCAGCATCTGTTTGAAATACACACGGACAACATTCATATTGACCCACAACAAAATTCGTATTCAAGATTTCTTATCCCTTCTAACGTTGTTGTTTTCTGTTACTAGGAAGCATTGCCAAGACTTGGTGAGCTTAGAGACTGAAGACGAGGCCAAGTTCGTCTACCAGCAGATCCAGCAAGGCAACGTCAAGTACGTTTGGACCTCAGGCCGCAAGTGCAACTTCGACGGATGTGACCGCCCTGACCTCCAGCCCCCCATCGTCAACGGTTGGTTCTGGTCCGGCTCATCCGCCCGCATCCCCGCCACCAACTCCACCTTCGGATGGCGCGGTGACTGGTCCGCTACCGGAGGCGGCGGCGCCCCTCAGCCCGACAACCGCGAGTTTGCCGAGACCAGGACCGACGAGGCTTGCATTGCTATCCTCAACAACTTCTACAACGATGGCGTCAAGTGGCACGACGTTGCCTGCCACCACGTGAAGCCTTGGGTGTGCGAGGACTCCAAGGAGCTCCTCACCTTCGCCCGTTTCAACTTCCCCCAGGCCAACATCCCATAAACCTCACTCGATTCACCCTCTCAACTACCTTGTAGTGCTACTCTTAGGTAGGCTCAGCTGAAGAACTGAAGTAGTAGCATCTGGCATTCACTTAATTTGAACCTAAACCAGTTGGGCCTGTGTGTGAATGACGTGTTCGTGTGAACAACTGTTAATGTGTGGGTAGATTTAGTGTCCTACCATCCAATGAATAGATGAAGGTAGACAAAATTTGTTCATTCCAGAACTTTCCTTAGTAACAATTACTTCAAATAGATATCAACCCTGTCAATCCTTGCCGCTGCACTATTGGTGCAATTAGCTTTTTAAAGCTTATGCTCTCTTGTATCATTTATACGTTCAAGCGGGTAAAATCTTCAATAATTGTTTTGCTTCTTCATACAAAAATGACACCACAAATATAACAGATTGAAACTATTTATTATTGTTGCCTACAGATACATGAATAACCAGTTATGTACATAGGTCTACTTTCATCTCATTTTAAGTTATAAACCATTGGATGTTCGTGTTAACTAAATATAAGTATAAATTTATACTTTTTTTAATTACTTTCCCTTGGAACGTGACCAAGTTGGGGCAGCCTTCCTAAAAGCCTCTCATGCCTTCACAAAACAACAAGGAATAGTCTTGGGACGCGCAATGAAGACCTAATTACGTATTTGACTCCTTTTATCTCAATTTAGGTCTCCAAGAAGGATCAAGCATTTTCTCTATTGTCAAATTGCAACCAGTTGCGTTACTGGGTCGGGGCGCATGAAAGCACAGACGAGTGAAATACTCGCTTCCCTCGCTTTAGGCCCATTTTCAATATGGAGCTTAAACAGTCATGAACGAGAGAAGAAATTCTACGACGTGTATGATACTTTTTTTTCTTAATTCAAGTCACGATTATCTGGGATTCCAAATACCTAGTCATACGAACACACCTATGACAATAAACCTAGTCATACCCACACACCTATGCCAGTAAACCTTGTCATACCAACACACCTATGCCAGTAAGCCTAGTCATACCCTCATACCTATGCCAGTAAACCTAGTCATACCCACACACCTAAGCCAGTAAACCTAGTCATACCCACACGCCTATGTCAGTAAACTACTTAATGTAGAGTAATTGGGATGAAGAGCATTCAGACAGTACAACCACAACCAAAAACAAGGCAATAAATTTGCATATGTGCTACTTAGGGCACTACAATGACAAATGTTAATCGAAGGAACGTCTTTGCAAATCTACAAGCAACTGAATCATTCTAAGATGTCATAAAGATACCTTGACATGAATTATATGGAGTTGAATAATATAGCATATCATATCTTCTTAAAGTGATGAGTGGATATATAAGGCTTTATGAGCTTTAAAAGTGTAAGGATAAGGCTTTATGAGCTGTAAAAGTGCAAGGATAAGCTAGGCTTTATGAGCTTTAAAAGTGCAAGGATAA
Source organism: Gammarus roeselii (assembly GCA_016164225.1). NCBI lineage: Eukaryota > Metazoa > Arthropoda > Malacostraca > Amphipoda > Gammaridae > Gammarus > Gammarus roeselii. The sequence goes on from SDVV010005999.1 coordinate 13,073, forward strand.
GGCTTTATGAGCTGTAAAAGTGCAAGGATAAGGCTTTATGAGCTTTAAAAGTGCATGGATAAGGCTTTATGAGCTTTAAAAGTGCATGGATAAGGCTTTATGAGCTTTAAAAGTGCAAGGATAAGGCTTTATGAGCTTTAAAAGGATAAGGATTATGAGCATTAAACAGGCCGCCCTAATTCCAATATCTCTTTTGTTCTCTAGAGGTTACAACGCATTACGGGCGATTCTGGTAGTTTACAGTAAGCGTATACAATAGATTTTTACCTATTTATATGCACATTATCCAGAGATTGACACCACAAACAATTAAACTCAAGGCAATCCCGATGATTGATTCACGATCAAAATATAGGAGTGACGTCGGTGTTTCTCAAAATGCCAATAGACGATACTGATGCGCGTTTATCTATTTATTTTCTACTAGAAAATCTATTAAATTATATGATAACTAATGCCAAAGTATGCGCTGAAAAAATACAGCTAAAGAAGGTTCAAATACATTCTAAAGAAAATAAAATCAATTAATCTCATTTACAAATGTATCACCTTCTAGAGAAACAGCTTTGCAAAAGTGGTGTTGACAGTCGATTGCGTTGGGTATGTCCAGCAATAAACAAACAGGCTCGACAAATAAAATTGAAAAGCAGAAAATATATAATCCAATTCCGAATGGTGGTATTTGCAGAGAAGCAACAAAGCTTTCATATTTGAAGTGTTAATTTGATGACATTTACTGATTCAAACAGCATCGCAGTAATCATCAAATGTTGTTTTCTTAACATATTTCAAGTATCGACAACATCTCGTTAGAGTCTTTGAATAATTGATAATTGCGATTGACGTCCGGCATCAAAAAATATCGACCCAAACACAGAATACATTAAATTAGTGTATCAAAAACCACGACACCATTGAAGGAAAACGAAAACAAATAATAAGATACATAATGAATATGAGGTGATGTAGTTCTAGCCAACCGTACTAATATTAAGACATGTTGCTTGAGTTTGGATTTACTTATGAATAATGGAGTTGAAGATTTCATTATATTTAGAATGAAATTCCACAATTTGACCTTGTCAGATGATTGTATGACTCGATTTCTTAGCGAGTGCGAGTATACAACTGGTACTGTAAAATGTTTACGGAGATTCTGAGCGCGGTCTCGATAAATTGACTATAATTTGACAGCTATACAGATCTTTAATGTCAAGAATATCCATCGCTTTGAATTATGATTTCACAAAAATTATTCAATTATTTTGTGATTTTTAAATGGCTGTCGAGGCTTCATTTACATAGGTATGGTAAAAAACATTGCTCTTTTATAGCGTCAAATCTTGTGAATCGAATAGTGCAATCAGATTTTAGTGATCTGTTTTAGTTTTTTAACAATGCATTTTTAAAAAGGGTTAACTTTTCCAAAATTTGCGCTTGGCGTGGTTTGTGCCCCTACTTTCAATGCATAATCCAGTTAGGTTTTTATTATATTTTCTGATAGAGAAAAAAGCGCTGAATTCAGTGTGTTTATTTTCAAAACTGCTTCAAGTGTCACAGTTATTGAGTTTTGGAAGAATTACGAATTCTAGTCAGAATTGTCGCGCGTTCTTTTATAGCATACACGGTTATTTATGAAATGTGACTTTATTATACTGGATACAGAAAAATCATGGCAGAAAGAAATGTTACTCATCTAATTTTACATAAATTTGAATGAATACTAATTCATGTGAGATGCATATTTTAGCTACAATCTTAGGTGAAGCCACAATTTTTACTTACGGATTGTAGCGGAAAATACTTTTTTTTTGAAAATTGGGTCTTCATACTCATAGATACACAATAATGGCATCATGAAAAAATTATTAGCTCATAAATTACATAATAGTGTTCCAATAAGAGATGTGAAATGAATATGTATTCAGGCTATCTTACCTTGGTGAAGCTAGAGTAATATGCTTGGTGCTTACCTTGACTATCCATGAATGATCCCACAATGTACGATGAAGATAAGGAATGCAGGTAGGTATGAGGCTGTGACTATTCTTAGTGATGCATGATTATTCTTGAGTGATGCAGGGTGATTCTATGAGTGATGCAGAATGATTCTGACTCTCATTCTTGTAGCTATCATCTGTACTTTTTCTGACCTAGTCTCTTCTTTGACTTTGACTCTTCCGTTTGCTCATAGTCTTCAGTAGTTTGGTTTTATAACTAATAGGCTCTCCCTTCAAGTTACTCAACCTCTCTCACGAAGTCTCACAGCCCCTCTGCCCCCCCCCCCCCCCCCCCCCCCCCCCCCCCCCCCCCCCCCCCGCTAACAACTCCTGATGTACCTCCCGAGGAGGTACATCAGGAGTTGTTGGAGCAGAAGTCGCGGACCGTGCTCGCGTTGCATGCCTCTCAACAGAAACAACTTCAGCAGGAGCAACAGCAGCGACTGGAAGCACGTCAGCAGGAGCAAGAGCAACAACAGCAACTGGATTAGTTAGCCTTTGTGTAGAAATTCCTCGCGTGAGAACTCGGGTGAGACGTTGCTCCTGGTCTTCTGCGTCAGTTGTGTATTCTGAAGAGGACTCTACAGCTGGAGCACGCTTCGCGACGTCGATTCCCTGCTGAACTAGCAATTTTTGTGGTATATCATGAAGCAATTGCCACTAGCCACGTAGGGACCAATGCAAAGCGTGATCTTTTGCACTCACGGCACAAGAATGGAGTCATTTTCTCGCACGTCCCGCATCGACCTCTTTCCCCTCTGCCTTTTGTTGCGCCTTTCGGGAGTTCCTCGGGCAAGTTGGCTTTAGGAACATATTCGTTCCTGATTGGCATATGCTTCCAAACATCTGGAGCAGGAGTTGGTGCAAGGATCATTGGTCGAGCAACACCAAGCTCTGATCGTGGACTGAATACATAGACTTTTAGCAAGATCCATATTGAAGTTGAAGTGGCCATTGCGTGCTGTCATGTATTGGTCTGGGAAGCAAGACCAATCAGATGCATTGCCAGCTTGCGATACATCTTTCTTTGTTATCTTGCAGAAGTGTATTCATCCGCCAACTGGTCGTTTCGATCGACTCCTCCCATTGACTTGACATACTGGCCAACCATGATGGGCTTCTCAATCAACTGCGTGGTTTTCCTAACAGCGTCTACAAATGCATAACTGCAAATTCTGAGATTTTTCAATACCATTCGTTCTCACAACTCTCATTCAGTTAAACTAAATTCTGTTTTACAAATTTAGATCCATGTGAGTTTAACAAGCCAACATGGTGGACGCAGTCCAAGATCCACCACCGCCGGTGACGACACCGCAAACGCCGATTTCAGCTAAGCTACCACCGTTCAACACAGGCAACGTACCCCTATGGTTTGCGCAGGTTGAAATCTTATTCGACCTACAGGCGATATCGGACACGTTGGTCCAATTTAATGTAGTGGTAGGTGCTCTAGGACCGGACGTAGCTGCAGAAATACGAAATATCATTATAAACCCTCCCGGGGATAATCCATTCGCAACCCTCAAAACGTGAGTAAACAGCTACGGACAGGAAGCCGTCAGCTTTCCTACGTCAAATGCTGACATTAGTCGAAGGACCAGCCAAGCCTAACGAAACGTTCCTCAAGACGCTCTTCTTCCAGAGACTCCCATCAAATGTGCAAACAACACTTGCGTTAGCAGTAGATGAGCTAAGCCTGGAGAAACTAGCCCTTCAGGCTGACCGAACCATGTAGGTAGAGGCACGAAACGGCCTGTCGATAGCACAAATCTGCGAACCGGCAATGAACAGCGTCAACGCGTGTAACTTCGTACTGATGTCACTAAAGCCAGCAATGACAGCGACGGCACCGCAGAGTAAAACAACTCAGCTCACGGACATTATTAAACAACTCAAAACGAGCATCACGAGCCTAGCTGCGAAGCACGAAAAGCTGGAGCAATCAGTCCAACGAGGTAGCGCAGGCCGTGGTAGAGAGCGCACCGATCGCTCAAAATCGTGGCAACGATGTCACTCAAAGCCCTGTGATAATTATAAATACGATACGTGTTCGCATCACTATAAATTTGGCTCTAAGGCCACGAAATGCGACCTACCGTGCACTTGGACTTCGGGAAACGCCAAACCCGAGTCCTAAATGTTTCCGGCGGCAAAGAATCGGGGAAACTCAAAGAGAAAATTACGGCGATGAGGGTCCATTGTACAAAGACGTGCATCCAATTTTTAGTCGACGCGGGAGCTTCACTCAGTTGCCTCCCAGAGATTGCAGGCAATAGATCCCAGGGAGCAGATGCGATGCTAACAGCTGCGAACGGCAGCAACATCGCCACTTACGGCCGCAAAACCCTAATCATTAAGTTAGAGCTCCGTAGAGATTTTCAATGGGATTTTGTCATAGCTGATGTAACCATGCTAATTCTGGGCATAGACTTCCTAGCCCACTATGGCCTTACCATCAATTTGAAAAACATGGTACTCCTCGGTCCGACGACCAGCCTCACTACGAACGCCACGCGGGCCCGGCTCGATGCTTTGATGCGAATAGTCGGCGCCGGCGACCAAATATCGGACAGGTGCAGCGCGCTACTAAAAAAATACTCTGTTATAACCAAGCCGGTAACGCTAAAACATTGCCCGCCTCACATCACGGTCCACTACATACCAACAAAAGGCCACCGCTATTCACAGGCCTAGACGACTAGCCCCGGACAAACTCGCATCGCTAAAAAAACGCTCGATGAACTTCTCCGTCTGGGAATCATCCGGTCTTCAGCAAGCCCGTGGGCTGCTCCGCTCCGACTCGTACCGAAAGGAGAGGGTTGGAGAGCCAAAAACGATTTCAGGCGACTCCATTATATAATAAAAGACGATAAGTACGTAATTCCTCACGTTCATGAATTCACAGTACAAGTAGGCGCGTTGAAATATTTCACTAAATTAGAGCTACATTCGGCATACTATGCTATACCTGTCAACGGAGGGGACATACCTAAACCCCTGTCACAACACCTTTCGGGTTATTTGAGTACACTTGATTACGATTTGGGCTCAAAGGCGCACCCCAAACGTTCCAAAAGTTTATGCACGAGGTGCTCAGATGCATCGACAATGCATACGCGTACGTATATGATGTGTTAATAACAAACGAAACCGAAGACGACCATTACGGCCATATTGGAGCTGTGTTCAAACGCCTCCAAGCGTACGGCCTAGTCATCAACATGGCAAAGTGCAAATTCGTCCAGGAAAACCTCAAATTCCTGGGCCATCAAGTCGGCAGAGAAGGCATCAAATCGCTTCCAAGCAAGGATTGGGGTGGATGGATGCTTATTCATTTTATAGATCATTAACACTTTATTTTAGTATTTTATCATTTCTTCTTGCTTGGGCTCTATTATTTTTCTCTGCCCTTTTTTCATGGTGATAAATTTTGAATTTTATCATTATTATTATATGTATCGAGGTTGGTTGAGAAGAGGTGACCCAGGGAGAGGAGGTACTCGTGGGATCCGCGGGACTCGAGGACCCGGGGTTTCGGGAACCCGGGGGACTTGGGAGACCAGGTGGATTTGGGGTGGTCCACTTGGATCTTTCTGGGGCCTTTTGGGACTCCCTTGAGACCCTTTGGGAGCCTTTTGAGAAACTGTGGGACCCTAAAGAGGCCCCTCTGAATTCTGGAACCTCTGCCTCCCCCTCC
>SDVV010006000.1:0-18772 GCA_016164225.1 Gammarus roeselii
ATGTCCACCACGCTGCGAATGTCTAAGGTATGCACGGGTGTCATAGGAGAGAGGCAGGTATAGAGTGATTTGCATAACAACTGCGTAAAGTCAATGTCCACCACGCTGCGAATGTCTAAGGTATGCACGGGTGTCATAGGAGAGAGGCAGGTATAGAGTGATTTGCATAACAACTGCGTAAAGTCAATGTCCACCACGCTGCGAATGTCTAAGGTATGCACGGGTGTCATAGGAGAGAGGCAGGTATAATCTCGAGCTTCAACTCTAAGAGAGGCTGCACCTCTGCCACATCTGGTGCACTCACCGTCAGGTACAGTAGTGAAAGGAAGAAGAGATGCACAGGTTCCACATGATGAGACAGGCGTAATCACGCCCTTCAACTCTAAGAGAGGCTGCACCTGATACAGCAGCTGGTGCACCCACCGTCAGGTAGAGTTGCGAAATAAAATTTATTGACGCTTGATGGTCAACAGAAAAATATAATGCTCACCTTTTGCATTACATTCTAACAAAATGAAACCTTTATTCTTAGATCTGATTCAGTAGCTATGTTGAGACATAAATGGCATAAGAAAAATCTACATAAAGTTGAATTTCCTCATGGAAAGGTGGTAAGTTCGTTTCCTTGTTATATATTAACCATTAACAGATTTTCATTCGCTGATGTACATTTATCCGTCCGACAGTGCAGTCCTAGCATTGACCCGGCTGGCACACACCCATTTTGGCACAAAATCATGAAATCCCATACGCACATCCTCAGGCACAGCTAGGCTAAACAGCACACGCCTCGTCTTGCACACCACATACACCTTCTGGCACACACCTACCGTCTGGCAGAATGAACCTCTGGCACTACACACCCAGCTTCTGCGACAATATCCCGTCTGGTACAGAGACAGCATCATCGTGGCAGAGCAACAGCGACGGTTAAAATCGACTCATACTCTCGGGGCATGACAGGCCATAAAATCTGCCTCACCTTGAAGTAGGACACGTCACTCGAGCCATGACAGGCCATAAACTTTGAAGCAAGATATGTCTCCCGATGCATGACCATGGCCGGTTACGATCTCTGTCTTTCCTGGAAGTAGGCTAGCTCTTCAGACACGAGAGGCCATTAGCCATTTCTCACCTTGAGGTAAGAGATGACATCAAACATGCCGGTGATCTGGTCTGGCGTGGTGACCGTCTGAACGATAGGATGGGAGCTCAACAGGCTGTCCACGTTCAACACGAACTGAAGGCGGCGGACGCTAAACTGACCTTCCTGGCATGGACACGTCAATCGCACACGTCAGTCGCACGTAACGTGCACAAAAAAAAACACAGGAAAGGACAGAAAACAAAAGCGCCAAGCAGCCACACGGTTGTTGAATCGGGGACACGGTGGACGTAGAAACTACAGTTGCGTCGTTGAAAATGGAAAAATTGTAACCTCTTCCAACTTTGTAAGCCTTGATAGGTTGGACAGTGATCTAAATTGGAGACAGAGTTGTGTGGAATCATAATTAACCAAAAACAAGGGAGACAAAATAGTTGGAAAAGGTTAATAGACGAAATAAAATAAACAATAAATGAATAAACATGTCACCGAAGACCCCTTCAACAAAAGCATAGAAGGATGATGTTATCCGGCCAAACAACTCCTGTGAGGGCAAGTACCTTATCATAGGATATAGAATCAAACATGGCGGTAATCTGATCAGGCGTGTTGACAGTTTGCACGATGGGGTGGCTGCTCAGCTTGGAGTCTATGTCGAAGGAGTAGTGCAGAGTGTTGGTTACGAATTGAGACGCCTGGGGATGGGACAGGGCACTGTAATGGGCAAGTCCTCAATTGCCTGCAATATTGCAGAAAGTTCAGAGAAAGATTGAGAGATTGAATTGTGAATAAAAAGTAGGTACCCTTTCATTTGGCAATTATTTATTGACTCTGAAGAAATACGATGCTAGATAAAATTGTAGTTCAACACGAGTATGTAATTTGTCCTATCAAAATAAAATACAACATGCAAAAATTATTGACCTCATTTAATTTCGGTCAGACTGAGAAAACCCTATCGAGGCGCTCTGGTCTCGTGTTTCTTAGTGAAGAAAAAGTTACACATTATTGAGATACTTTAATTTAAACATGAAATATCGTGTAATGAAAACTCACTATATGATGATACAAATACATCTCATTGTCACTAACTGAATTATCGTCGACCCCTTGCTAAGCAAACAGCACTGAGGCACAAAATAGTGCACCTACAAAAGGCCAGCGCAGTCATCGTTGATTTTTTATTTCATTTTATTCACTCCCCCGTTTGGTTTGGTAGTTCTTATACAGAGATACCCCAACTAAGGCCCCTCAGTGTTCACATTTGCGGGAAATCCCAACACGTTGCACCGAAAAAGGCTTTTGCACTTCGGAACCTTGCAGGGGAAGAGGAGGTACTTGCCGGCCACAGCGGTTGTTACTTTGATCAGATTAGAGTGACGAGGCTTCCTCGCGCGCTGGAGCCATCGTTCTTCTGGCGCCGAATGTCAAACCAACCAACAGTGTTGTATCAAGTTCGTCTTTTTATTATTCTTATTTTAATGTTCGAGTTAGGTATACTAATGGGCAAAGTCACATTTCTTTACGCGGCGAATGTCTATGGTATGATTAGATTAGATTAGAGTGACGAGGCTTTCTAGCGCACTGGAGTCATCGTCCATCTGGCGCCGAATGTCAAACCAGCAAAGAGTGCTGCATCATGTTAGTCTTTGGTATGTACGGGTGCCACAGGAGGTACAGGAACTCCTAAGGTTCTGAGGCCATATGATCCCAGCACTACCCGGATGGCAGTAAGGAGGAATAACTCACTACCTACCCTGCTTCGGAGCCCCAAGGATCCGCAGTAGTCCTTAAGGTGCCGGGGCATCACGCTCGAACACCTGCTGAGAGGAAGATGAAGAAGAGACAGAAAACGGGGATTCCATGCATGAGATCTACACTAGGTGTAGGAAATTTCACGCATGAGAACAGCAAGAATGGAAAGAAGAAGAAGGAATAGTCGTAGAAACAGGTTGCATGAAAGAAAGAGCGCAACTTGACTGTTATTTGCCACCCGAAAGGAGAATGGATAGAACCGGTATGCGTATGTTTGAGTGTTTGTGTGCGTATCGGTGAGTGTGTTTGTGCGCAACGACTATTAGGAGAGTTGTTATGAATGAGTCTGAGACAAGTTCAAGGATATTTGAACTAAACATAAGATGCAAATGAGGGAAATCAAAAGTAAGCAAATCAGGAAAGCAGAGAAAGGGAGAGATAGTGAAAGGTGGAGAAGAGGAGAGTCCGAAGGGGAATAAGGGTGATCCCCCCACCCGTTGGGCCGCGACACCATGCGGCCCGTGAACCTAACAGATGCATAGGGGGGGGGGGGGGTTGTTACTTAACATTGGAAGACGATAATGATAACGCATTCGTTAGATTAGATTAGAGTGTCAAGACTGTTTGGTTGATGTTAGATACTGACTCTTCTTAGCCTTTGACCCAGGCTTGACGGAGCTTTTTTAACACGTTCCACCGGCCTTCAAACTTGTGGTCTAAAGGACACGGGGCTGGAGCGCTGCGGCGATAGAATATACATAGCATTGTTACTAAATGCATTTGTCCGATGCCAGAAGGACATTGACTCCACGGCATTAGAAAGCCTTGACAGATACAGATACAGACACTAGGCCGCATCCCCCAGAAAGGGGGGTGGCCGACGGCAGTATGTATTTCGTGCTTTTGCAGTTTCTCGCATAAGCGTAGTTTTATCTGCTTCTGTTTTTGTGCGCTGGTATCGATTGAATGCACGCTTCCTCCGCCGCTTTGCTATTTTACAGAGGTCACTCCAGCAGGGTGTCCTGCAGCGTGAAGGAGGACATTATAACAGTTTTCCACCATCTCGTCACAGGATATATCCTGAGGTGGGAGAGGTGTTGTTGTATAAGTGGTGAATGATTGCCAGTTTGCTTTACGCATTATGTATTGGCGAGCAGTAAGAGTATCTTCAAAATGGAGAGTATTGATGGTGATAGGGAACTGCTCACTTCCATAGGGCTCCTCCAACACTCGCCTGGCAAGGTCTGGAAGAGAATTGGGGTGCAGAAGGATATGTCAATAGCCGATAACGAGGCTGTCTGGGTATGGAAATGCGTCGGTTCTCGAGTATTAGGGAGCGCAATATTGGAAGATAAAAAAATGCTTCGACGTGTCCTCCATGTCCATCAGCTATGTCTCCTCCCCCCCAGAGGGTGTGTTTAGCGTTAAGGTCACCTACAAGAATATAGGGCGCAGGGAGTTGAGCAACCAGGTTGACGTGTAGTGCAAATGAGAGAAGTTCATTGAGGGAGATATTATAACTTGTTATCTCGATTCTCTCGATAATAAGCTATTTCTCTGTAATGTAGTAGGAGCCATATGGTTAGCGTTGCGCTTCTGATTTTTATTCAAATGAATCTTGAAGAGAAAACATTACAGAGACGCATTTACAAGAGAATCTTGATAATATGCGTTGAACGTAGTTTTTCGACCGAATTAGACCTTTGTGTCTTTTAACCTTTTGGTAATAAAAAAAACTGGCTGCCCGGCGCTAAATGTCTACTAGGTAGGGGGTGGCGTCTAATGCGCTTGGGGGTCTAAATGTCGACTAGGTACAGCGGCGTCTCCCGCCCAACGCTGACTAGGCCGGCCGAAGCCTCCGAACCCCCAACCTTCTCCCTACCTATATAAGCGAGATCTGCCGAGCTCTGTCATTCATGAGGGCTAGCAAAGCTGCTTACCGTAAGGAGTGTATTGGTAAGATAGCAGGAGGAGGAGGCCCCATATGGGCCTTACTACATTACAGAGAAATAGCTTTTTATCGAGAGAATCGAGATAACAAAAGTTATATTCTCTTCCACTTCGTAAGAGCCATATGGTTAGCATAGAAAATACCATCATGTAGAGCAAGCTGGCCGATGACAGAAGAGAACAGATGTTGGATGGGTCGGCTGCATCCTAAACTGGGTGTTCCCAAAGAAGCGCTTGCCGTGTAAGGGAATGATAACACATTTGTATAAATGGTGGTAATGACTTTACTCATTGGTGAATAGGTGAATAGTTCGAAAACAGCAAAACGCTAGTTCCTAGCGGCAAACTAATATGCGGGCCCTGAACTCGGGGTCCCAAATAATGTATAAGTATAGGTAAATACAAATATGACGTCGTGGCAACGGCAGTGAACATACTTGCTCGACGCGGCCAAAAACAATATGTGGGCCGTGAGCATGAGCAACCAATGAGTAGTTACGTAATCAATACATACGGCCTTCCAGAGAGAGTGGGTAAATCGTCCGGTAGTCAATAAATTCTACATATACCATTATCAACAATGTGTACAATAGCGAGCTCCTGTGGTAACAGAGTTGTACTGTGAGTAGGATAAAGGAAATACATATTCCTAATCCGTAACCTGAAGGCTGTGCGTGGAGTGTCGCCGCACGCGATGGTAAGATAAGTATGTACACACTCTATGATACGTCGAGTTTCTGTGTCAACAAATTTTTTTTTCAACAAAATTCTTGCGTTGACAAATTCTTGTGTTGACAAATCTTAGGTCGACAAAATTCTTGTGTCAACAAAATTCTCGTGTCGACAAAATTATCGTGTCGACAAAATTCTCGTGTCGACAAAATTCTCGTCTCGACAAAATTCTCGTGTCGACAAAATTCTCGTGTCGACAAATTCTCGTGTCGACAAATTCTTGTCGACAAATTCTTGTGTCGACAAATTCTTGTCGACAAATTCTAGTGTCGACAAATTCTTCTGTTGACAAATTCTTGACGACAAATTCTTGCGTCGACACATTCTTGTGTCCACAAATGCTTGTGTCGACAAATACTTATGTAGACAAATACTTGTGTCAACAAATACTTGTTTTGACAAATACTTGTGTTGACAAATACTAGTGTTGACAGAACTTTTATGTTGACACATTTGGTGTCAACAAATTTTGTGTCAACAAAGTTTGTGTTGACAAAAACAATGTGTTGACAAATTTATGTGTCAACATATTTGGTGTGTCGACAAATTATGTGTTGACAAAGTTAGATGCTGACAAATTTTGTGTGTAAAAATTCTGTGTCGACAACTTTGTGTCAACAAAATTCTTTGTCGACAAATTACTGTGTTGACAAATTTTGATGGGATGCAGCACACTGAGAGCAAATTCAGCAGGGCAGGGCAATAATTGTCGATCCCATCTGTGGCTCTAGTGGCAGCGGGTCACAAATCCACTAACCAAATGAGCGCCTCCGCACTGAATCTTACCTTTCAAAGATGCAGTGGTCCTGTGGATCAAGTGAGGCGGGAGTGTGCTGCATCCGAAGCAGCAGCGACGAATGAATGACTCAGCTCGGCAGATCTCGCTTATATAGGTAGGGAGGGGGTTGTGGTTTCGGCCGGCTTAGTCAGCGGTGGGCAGGAGATGCCACTGTACCTAGCCGACATTTAGACCCCCAAGCGCAGGAGGAGTCACCCCGTTCACTAATAAATAAAGTCTTATTCGATTTCATTTTTGTACACTCACTCGCGGCCAGTCAGTCGCGCTCGACGAGTATTGCAGGAACTTCTTTTTTGGCTACGAGTCAGTGAAGGGTCATCTCCGCCTTGATCATCATCGTCTAAGTCAGAGCCAGTGCGCTCAGCGTTGGTCAGTGGCAAGCAAGTTTCTCCGGTTTGGCACGATGATGGGGTGGGGTGGCCATGACTCAATGTGTAGGGCGCATTTCTTTTAGGATTATAATCTGGAGCGGCTAAGCGAGGTAGAGACGGAGGGGCATTTGGTACCCTTATAAAGACACCAGAAAGACATTTGAGTTGAGGTTTGGTTGACAGATCCCCGGATTTCATCTTGTGTGACTGGCGAGGGACGCGTTGAAGTGGCAGCACTTCTCAAAATGGTGCTGCCTCCAGCAAAGGCAGGTCGTCGTCTAGATTCAGGTCTGGGACTCCCATTTCGCGTCGATCAGCAAGTGAGGGACGGAGCGAGGTGGGAGTGAGGGAAGGTATCTCCGAGTTACCGGGCAGACAGTGAAAAGGACTGTCGTCGCGGGCTTCCTCGATCTCGAGTAGGGGAAAGGGCATAGTGTTGTAGGTTAGGAGGAACCCTGGTTATAGATACCCCCGATGTCACTGCAGCAAAGCTAGCCAGCAGGCGAATAGATTTAGCGGTTACTTGTCTCTTGGCTTCAAGGTAGGAAACTCGTTCTCCAGCTTGAACAGCGAGTATCTCCGTTTCGAGTCTGTAGTAAAAGCAGCCGCGTGATGAAGCAGGATGGTTCCCCGAACAGTTTGCGCATTTAGCAGGTCGGTCACAGTTGTGGCCGTGTGCGTCCTCACCGCAGCGGAAGCATGTACCTGTTCTGTTCCTTGATCGGCAGGCATCACTTCCATGGCCAAACTATTGGCAGTTGTAGCAGCGTCTGGAATTAGGGATGTATTCTCGGACAAAGCACTGTGTCCAGCCAATGTGAACATCGGAAGGCAGAGAACAGAGTAGGAAGGAATGGTTGTAGATGCCAATGTATTCCTCAACTCCCAATTGCCGTCGTTTCACTCTGTGTTTTGGTGACCTGTTGATCCGTAAGTTCAGTAAGAATGTCGGCATCGGAGTGGTTTAATCTGTTTTTATAGTAAATGGTTACTTGGATCGTGTTGAGAATGTTGTGCTCATCAACTGTTACAGGGACATTATTCAACATTTTCAGAGTTTGGATGTTCCTGTTTGTTCGTAGCTCTTACCTCCACTAATTGCAGCGTTTTTAGTTCCAACATTGCAATACAGACTGACTGATAATACTTGCATATCGGTACGACTACATTCTTACAGAGATGTACCGAGTGAGAGTGGTTACGACAGCTATCATTAACCCCTAAACCCACGTCAGGGCCAACGGTACAGGGTGTGAGCCCGTAATAGCTACTCGCAATCACCCATAAACCCTTATGGGGTCACCCATTCTCGTAAGTCTGTGAGGCTATCTGCTATCCTCAAGCCTAAACGGGGGCAAGCAGATGCAGAGACTATGGCACCCCAAGAATCGAAACCGCTTAAGAGGAGATCCTGCTCAAACTTGATGCGGCGGTGAAAACGCAGCAGGATACTACATTTTTATTAGCTTTATTATGGTACGATTACCACCCCTACTGTGTACTGGGTGAGAGGGCCGGTGACTCGGCGGCTACGCCGTTGAGCCGTAACCACCCTTACACCCCAATGGTATCCGGGAATGATCCTGCACCAGAGAAAAACCAGTATTCAACTAAATGATGCGACGTAGATTCGGAAGGATATCATCCATTGTTAAGGCATTGAGTATTTTTTCACAGAGGGACCCTGTTGACACGAAGGTACTCTATGTACTATGCAATTTTTCTAAATTTAAAATATCCTGTGCATCCTTTTGATCAAAATCATTGCTACAGATAGCAAAACGTTAATGTATTGTTACTTTTGATGAACATTGCGCGTTACATAGTGTGGGTGATATTCGGCCGCAATGGTAGCGAGCCGCAATGGTAGCGAGCCACAACGATAGCTCGCAACCATTCCTACAACCCAATGAGATGCAAGAATCGAACCCACACCAGAGGAGAGCCAACAGCTCAACTCAACGGTGCGGCAAAGATTAGGAAGGAAATACTATTTCTTTCTTATTCATTTTATTCTCTGTTCCTCTCCCTGTGTCAATGGGAAGAAAAAATGAAAATAAAACCGACTGCAAAGATTCGGAAGGATATTTTTTTCTACTATATTTTTACACATTTTTCTTCTTTTCTTTCTTTCTATGTCGGTAGGGAAGAAAAAAAGAAAGATAACTAGTGATAATATCACCACCTCTACAGCAGTGACCGGTGCAGCAGAATGATTATCAGTCTTATTTCCAACAGCACAGATCCGAGGCAACCCAGTGTTGCAGGGAGCAGGGCAACGCCAAGCTGTGAAACCTCCTTCCCACAGATTCTAGAGTTGTGCCCGACACCGAGATGACCATTGTTGAGGCAGTGGGCATCTTCCTATAGAGGGACCCTGACGACACGACGGTACTCTCTGTGTTATGCTATTTTAAAAATTGAAATACACCGTACCTCATCTCCGAGTAAACTCAGCGTTATTGTTTTAGAAATTTGTGTGTTCGTTGCTTTTGGTTAGCGTCAAGAGTTATCTAGTGCAACATTGTTCCATGGAGATGCCCCTCAAGCATCTTACCCTGAAATATTCTTTAGGATCAAGGTCACGAGTTCCCTAGTGCAACCATATTCCTTGGAGATGCCCCTCTGGCATCTCACCTTGAAATATGAAATATCAAACATTCTCTAGAAAAATTAACACTATCTCCACCTCTACAGCAGATCCTGTTCCAAAACGGTGGTCGGTGCAGCGGGAGTACAAACAGTTTTTCTTCATGCAGCACAGATTTGGGGCAGGACCCAGTATTGCAGGGAGCAGAGCAACATAAAGATTGTTACACCATTCCCAACAGATGTTCGGGTCCTCGTTATGCCTAACATCGAGATGAAACTTCTTGAGACAGCCGAGTACTCCTCTGAGCGGGCCAGTATCGACAAAGTGGCACGTCTAGGCTATGCCAATTTTGAAATTGAAATACCTTGTGTCTTCTTTCGATTAAACTCATCGTCTTTTCAAAATGAAATATTTTTCTACTAAGAATTTTTAGGTTAAAATCAGGAGCTGCTAGGCGCAAATCTTTTCCTTAGAAATGCCCCTCTGACATCTCACCTAAAAATACGAAATGCTCAAGGAACCACACGAGTAAAGAAGACTTCTCTTCAGAACACTTTGGGGAGAACCACTCCTACGCAACTGGGCGAGGTTTTCCTCAAATCTTTCCATTCATCGAAATTTCAGAACCCGAATGACTGTTTCGATTTGGACTCTAAATTAGCCAAGTGGAGATCTATTCACATGTGAGGTCCTTCCGATGTCTCACTTTGAAGTGCGACAGCCTTCAAGGAACCACACGTGTACAGAAGATTAACTCTTCTAAACACCATGGTGAGAACCACTCCACACAACTGGGCGTGGTATTTCCCAGCTCCTGCGGAAAATATTTTTACAAATCTCATTAAAAACCATATGCTCACTAAAAATAGTTGACTAGATACCTTGTTGGAGTCTTTATGACCCCAATCTCTGGGGAAAGCCAGTGGGCATGTCCTTGAGCGTATTGGGTTATCCGTCATTGCTCGACCGTATGAGATGCGACCGCCTGAAACCTAAATTCTTCACTTCCCACCTCCACTCGCCCCGTTCCTGAAATTGTCATCAACAGTCGACCGCCTGAAACCTGAATTCTTCCCTTGTCATTAACAGATGCGACCGCCTGAAACCTAAATTCTTCACTTCCCACCTCCACTCGCCCCGTTCCTGAAATTGTCATCAACAGTCGACCGTTTTTTCTCCGGGGCTGAAATGTCCCGTATAGTAGTTGGGTGGTAGTAATGACTGGTGATGGTAGCTGTGGGTCTTGTCTTTTCTATCCTTACCCTTTTCCTTTTCCTGAACGTGTGCGTAGATCTTTGAAGTCTCGTTGACTACTTCCCCACCTTTTCCTTTCAAAACAACTACTCGACATGAGCACTTGTGCTCGTTTTGTTTCCTTAGTCTAATCTATTAGGAAGCCAATCTTCAGCTCCGTGATGTGCTCTGTGGGACTCCTCAGTGCAGCGTGAAGTTGTCAATAAGCTTGAATTGTGTTCGTTTCGACCAGGTTCTATCCCGAGACTGCCTTGGCGGTAAAGAATTTAGTGAAGTGTTTATTCTGAAAATTATCTTCCAAATATTTTTAGGTTTCCGGTCTATCGTTCATGAACAAAGATAATATTAAAAGGTTAAATAAAGAAAGGGAAAGTAAACGGTAAAATGAGCAGAGAAACTGAAAAAATTAAATTAACAAACTGAATCTATGAGGGAATGTTGTCAATATAAGAGGAAACGAGAGACGTACAACAAAGCAAACGAAGTAAATAGAGTAAACAAGGTACAAGTATACCCAGGAAAGATTAGGAAAGAGAGATAGTGAAAAATAGAAGGGTCTGAAAGGAAATTAGAGGGTTTTGGCTGTGACTCCGTGCGACCTGTATACCAGAAGCTTTGAGAGGGAAAGGGCTACCAAACAAAAAGAATGCGGAACACAGCACTTGCCGCGATGGTGGGGAGACCTATCGGCATAGGGTCTTTTGGCCACACCGCTGGAGCGCTGCGGTGATAGAAGATAAGCAACTTTCATTTCGATAGGAAGTTGTGTAGCTATCATTCCGAGTAACGGTTTTAATACAAGTTTCGAAGATGATATTTGATCAAAACCCATGGTTCAATACCACAAACCGATCACTCTCAAACCATTAACTACAATCGTCGGACGTGGTGACACCAGTCCGACCGTGTCTCACCATGTCCCAGTCTTCATGGACGTAGTCGACGCCCTTGTATTCGATGTACGAGGCAAACCCTTCGTTGAGCCACAAGTCGTCCCACCACTTCAGAGTCACTGCAAACCATGACAGCATTACTACGGACTGAATGATGATAGATTAGATTAGAGTGATAAAGCTACTGAGTGATGATAGATTAGAGGGCAAACGCGATCAGCATCTTCTTAAATATAACATATTACTCCATCTTTATGTACATGACTTGTAAACGCTGCTAGACCAGTGAGACTTTCGTATGTTGCCGCTGGTACGGCACTACAAGTCCTGTTTTTCATTTATTGAATAATGAGTTAGTCAATTTGTTTCAGTTGGACTCATAATTATACCACACCATGTAAAAGTTTTATACCTACAGGGATCACTGCTCGAATTTGTGCTTAGGGGAAGCTTTAATTAAGTCTGAACACAATGTTATCCTTATTGTCTTATGTGCCTAGAAACATGCTCATAGGTTCCATTTTGTTTTCGTTACTAGAATATATCTTTGAAATGTAATGCAGTAAATGCAGAACACTCTTCAAGCAACTGGGATGGTGAAGAAGTTAGAGGGCAGAGTTGCTTTGCGTGTTCTGAGATGGTTCGGGCACATGGTTATGTTGGAGGAAAGGAGATTGGTAAAAAGGGTGATGCAGGCTGAGGCGAGTGGAAGTAGGGCTCGAGGGAGACCGAAGTTTGCGTGAATGGATAGTATGAAGCAGATGTTAGGAAAGGGAAACTTGAGTGTGGAGGTAGCGAGCAAGCGTGCAATGAATAGGCGTGAGTAGAGAATGATTGCGACTGGATAATTTTTGACGCTGCCCTGATGTGCTTGCCCGCCTTTGGCATCTCGTTAAGAACCGGGCAGGCCATTACTAGTCGGCAGGGCCAAACCAATCACACTGTCGGGCCCTGCTGCTGACCTCGGACCGCACTCATGACCCAGAGTGCGTGGTGCGGCCGGACCCTTCAGCGCAAAAGGGTAGAGTTGTGTGAGTGTATGAGAGGAGTGTGAGGTGTGCCTTGCCGTCGGCCTCTTCCCTTCTTGGCGGATTCGGCCTAGTGTCTGTATCTATATGTATCTGTACTTCTCATGATAGAAAAAAGATAGATATACTCAGACCATACACACGAGAGAGAAATAATACATATCATAAAAAACTCGTCTCCCATATGCTTTCATCATGCAAGAACTTGAATGTAATCGCTTGTTTCGGAGAAATAGCTATCTCAATATGCAACCTAAATACTGTAGCTACCTTATTTGATGGAACTGTAACCTTACGTGGATACCTGCTTACTTGCTCATGAAAGAAGAGTATTCTAGACTTAGGGAACACTTAGTACAACAACAATACCACAAGCTATTTTTGTGAAGAAAGATTTTTTCCCGTGAAACTCTGGGAATGGTTGACACTTCCATCGACCAATTTACCAATAGCCGTAAATTCTTTTCAATATGCGCTAGCATTAGGTAAGAACAATTCCTTCATCCGTACATAAGCACTTGCTCCAATAAGATATATTTTCATTTATATTTTTTCGAGTGTGAGTGCATGAGAGTGTGAGGAGCACCTTGCCGTCGGCCACCCCCCTTCTGGGGGATGCGGCCTAGTGTCTGTATCTGTATAAGCAACACTCAGGCGCATCATTACCAAATATTCCAAAACAGCTGATGGGATTTGAATTATTGAGTGGCAAGCATGTTGATGGCCGTTTTGTGAGTGATGATTGATATACCCAATCAAAGATCACGGATGAAAGATATTTCAAACCTTCAACATGCTTGTCACTTTAAATCTCAAATCCCATTAGCAGTTTGGGAACTTTTGGCAACGTTGCGCCAGTGTTGCTAATAAGTTCACAATGTAAAAAATAGAAAGAAAAAGGTTTGCATTATTTTGGAGATGTTCAACCACAAATGCATGCGTTCACCTCAAATATATACGACTGACTACTACAATTCGCCATTTAATGCAATTTTTATCAAGTGAACTGGCTCTTCAAGACTGTAATCAAGCTCTCACTGATGTAATTCAGAAAATTTTCATTTACTTATATTAAATGGTCGGCTACAAAATTGTTTTTTTATATTCACATGAAGAAGTGTACTATTTTAATGCTCGAAACATGGAACAGAATGTATGCCAAAAAATGATACAGATGTGTGGCAATTATATTTTGAGTCGTACAACAATCATGATTAATATCAATATGATAATCAATTGATCATATTCAGTTTATTTGCTTATTAATTCATTTATGTGTTCTACTATGTGTGTGTTCACAGCTTAAATCTGCTCTATGGAGCATATAATCAGAAATGTCAGGTGGTTTGATAACTTTTTTTTATTTCAAATACTATATTATTGTTTGATTGAACATATAGAATTATCCTGCTTGAGATTCAGTATTGTCGGCCTGATATATGGCATTTTACGGCCGGATATCCGGTATTTTTCAGGGCTGGATATCCGGTATCCGGCAGTAGGGATAGGCCGGATATCCGGTCATCCGGCAATAGCCTGATCTGCCGGATATTGGGTATCCGGCTAAATCACTATCCGGTGCATCTTTAATATAATTTTGTATAATGCCTGGGTATGCTAGGTAGTGAAAGTGAGTGAACTGAATGTGAAAAGTAGAGCCGAGGAGTTCCAGCAGGCATTGCGGGAAGAGTATGACAACGTAAGAGGACAGGACCTGAGGGATGCGATGTTGAGATGTGCGAAGAAGGTGTGTGGTGCGCGTCGTGTGGGCAGGAGCAGAAGGAAAGGTTGCGAGTGGTGGAACGAGATGATCAAACTGGCGGTGGCACGGACAAGAGGAGCGTTTGAGGAGTGGTTGCAGGTGAAGTGGGTGGTGGCTTATTAAAGCTACAAAGAGAGGAGAAACGAGGTGAAGCGGGTGGTGAGGAGAGCCAAAAGGGACGCTGATGCCAGGTGGGGCAGACGGTTGTGCCAAAATTTTGAGGAGAACAAAAAGATGTTCTGGAAAGAGGTGAAGAGGGTGAGAAAGGGAAAGACCGGAGAGGAGGAAGTGGTGAAAGATGAAAACGGCCAGTTGTTGGTCGAAAGTGGTGATGTACGGAAGAGGTGGGCCGAGTATTTTGATGAGTTGTTGAATGTCGAGGATGACAGAGAGGCTGACATTGTTGCTATGGGTGGTGATGCTCGGATGCCAGTTTTGGGAGAAAGACTTGTAGTAGACATTACCAGGGAAGAGGTGCAGAAGGCGGTGAAGGTGATAAAAGCAGGGAAAGCCCTTGGTTTGGATGGCTTTGCGACCGAGTACCTGAAGAATGATGGAGTAACGATTGTCGAATGGTTGACGAGATTACTGAACTAATGTTTTGTGGCAGGCGTGGTACCGATTGAGTGGCGCAGTGCCTGCATTGTTCCGCTATATAAGGGCAAAGGAGATAAAAATGAATGCTGCAACTCGAGAGGTACCAGTCTGTTATGTGTGATTGGTAAGTTGTACGGGAGAGTGCTGATCAAAAAGATTAGAGACTGTACTGACTGCGCAATCGGAGAGAAACTGTGTGGCTTTAGGAGTGGTAGAGGGTGTGCCGATCAGATTTTTGAAGTGAGACATGTCTGTGAGAAGTACCTTGCAAAGAGAAAGAATGTGTTATGGGCCTTCATGGATCTGGAGAAGGCATACAACAGGATTGACAGGGAAGCGCTGGGAGGATATTGCGTTTGCATGGAGTGGGTGGACATCTGTTGAGAGCGGTGCAGAGTTTCTATGTTGGCAGCCGAGCATGTGTCAGAGTGGGAAACGAGGCGAGTGATTGGTTCACAGTGAAAGTGGGACTGAGACAAGGCTGCGTGATGTCTCCCTGGCTGTTCAAATTCTATGTAGATGGAGTGGTCAGGGAGGTAAACGCGAGTGTGCTGGGTCGTGGCTTGGAACTGTTGGAAGCGAATGGGCGGAGTTGGCAGTTGAGCCAGTCGCTAATTGCGAATGATATGATCCTAGTTGCGGATGCAGAGGAGAAGCTATGCAGGCTAGTGTTAGAGTTAGGTCGAGTGTGTGAGAAGAGGAGGCTTCGTGTGAACGTGGGTAAAAGTAAAGTAATGAGATGCTCGAGGATTGTCGATGCGAGCAAAATTAGGGTCCCCCTAAATAGAGAGCTCTTAGAGGAAGTTCACTGTTTTAAGTATCAGGGCTCCTATGTGGAGATGACTGAACTAGTAGAAACTGAAGTGAAGGCGCGAGTGAAGGAGGGTTGTTGAGTGTTTGGTGCACTGGAGAGTGTAATGAGCTGTAGGACGTTGGGGATTGAAGCAAAGAGAGGGCTGTATGAGGGTGTTGTGGTCCCAACTGTGCTCTTTGGAGCTGAGACTTTGAGGGTGAGAGCAGAAGAGAGAAGAAGGTTGAATGTTTTCGAGAGGAAATGTATGAGAAGCATGACTGGAGTAACGCTGAGAGACCGGATCACCAACGACGTGGTTTGAATCAGAACAGGAATGGTGGAGAAGTTGGAGGACAGAGTGGATTCACGTGTTCTGAGATGGTTCGGGCGCTTGGAGAGGATGGATGAAGGGAGATTAGTAAAAAGGGTGATGAATGCGGAGACGAGTGGTCGCAGGCCTAGAGGTAGACCGAAGTTTGGGTGGATGGATGGTGTGAAGCAGGCGTTAGAAGGAGATATATGAATGTGAAAGTAGCGAGGGAGCGTGCAATGAACAAGGGTAAGTGGAGAATGGTTGTGAATGGTTGATTTTGACGCTGCTATGATGTGCTTTCCTGCCATTGGCATCACGTTGCCGGGATGGTCGTGGGTAGGGGGGGGGGGTCCGGCCATTACTACGCGACGGCGGTAAATCAGTGAAAACTGTCGGGCCCCGCTGCTGACAACGGATCCTCGGACCGCACTACTGACACAGAGTGTGTGTTGCGGAGTTACCGGTCGGACCCTTTAGCACAAAAGGGCTAAGTTGTGTGAGTGAGAGCGTATGAGGGTGTGAGATGCGTCTTGCCGTCGGCCACCCTCTTTTATGAAGGATGTGGCTTAGTGTCTGTATCGGTGATGCTCATGTTTTCCATTTTGTATTCGTTACTTGAACGCATTTTTTTTAAATTTACCGCAGGGTAAAGAAGAACACCTTTCAAAGGTAAAAAAAATCACAGATATACCCGGACCATATAAACGAAAGTGACATGAAACATCCAAAAATTAGATTACAGATTGCGTTATTGGTGCTGCAGATATGAAGTCTGTAAGCGCCAATATCTTAGAATGAGCTACGGCATGCCTCCGTGATCTAAAATATAGGCCTGCAACGAGCACAACACTTTTATAAATTTGTATCCCCATTTGAGCGCATTGCCGTTTACTCACCCAGGTTGCCGAACCACTGATGTGCGAGCTCGTGAGCCACCACGGAACACACGCGCTGTTTGTTCGTCTCAGAGCTCTGGTCGGGGTTGTAGAAGATACTTGTCTCACGAAAAGTGATTATGCCCCAGTGCTCGGTGGCTCCTGAGACGTAGTCGGGAATGGCAGCCATGTCTACGGGTGGAGGGCGGACAGTTTCGGTGATTTTGGATTAGAAATTGAGATTAGATCTTTATAGTCAAAATTGTTAAACGGGCCCGTAGCGGTGAACTTGTGGTAAAGTCAGGGCCACAACAGATGTGTGGTGACTGTCATGCGACAGCTGTAAACAAAGAAAAACTCAATGGCATGAACGCATGATTATAAAATGTTAACCACAACTGCTTCTGAAGCATCCCTTTCACGGACAGTATGATGGTGGGACAGAGCCACACCCTGTCCTGCTTCGGTTTCCTCCCGCGTGCTCACCACTCTTGGGCAGAGGGAAGGGCAAGTCGAAAAGGGCCTCATAATACTGCAAAATCTGTGCTCCAGAGACCAGCGCGTACTGAGTGTTGTTGACGCGCGCTCGAGGAGCGTAAACGCGGAAATCCAGTCCGCTTGGTAACGTATCCTGCAGACGCGAAAACAGGACTTTGAAAACAGTCATTTCAGAATCTCTGACTAAAAATGGTAGGAAGGAAGGTAGACAAACAATTTCAATTCATTGTGAATCGTTCTGTGCAGCTCGCAGTATGAGGACCACGATATTGAACAACAACAAGATCAGATCATCAATGCCTGATGAGATTATATTAGAGTGTAAAGGCTTTTTATTACGCCGTAGTTATACATGATTAAACAACATTGGGAAGTACGGTAGATTGTGTTCTGGAGAGCGTAGTTCACATACCCCGATGAAGGTGAAGTCACAGACGATGAAGCAGACCAGGTAGGTGACCATGGGTACAGATTCCTGGAAGGTCTCTTCAGTGAGGCCGCTGGAAGGCTGGTCTGCTGCACTGCTCTGCGGGTGGGAAGGCACCGTCACTCAGCGATTCTTGCAACCCCTACGCTACCCATATCTCAGAAAACCAATCCGCTACAAGGCTATACCTACAGCTGCAGTTTGTAGAGAGTACTGGGCATGGTTAGGTTAGGTTAGGTTAGGTTAGGTTAGGTTAGGTTAGGTTAGGTTAGGTTACGGGGGTTACGAGAGAGGGGGTTACGATTACAGTGGACATTATAGGTAATCACAGTAAGTAATGTATCCAGATACAAGTGCAAGGCCGAATACCCCATGAAGAGGCGTGGCCGACGGAAAGGCAGACTTTACACTTCTATCATGCACTCGCACACAAATGAAACCTTAGCCTATTACCGCTAAAAGGCCTGACAATTACCTCGCAACATACTTTGGGACATGAACAAGTTTGGTGGCCACTGTCAGCAGCAAGGAAAGACAGCTTTCGCTGGTTTACCTTTGCTGTGTCGTAGTAGCCGGGCTCTCCTCCACCCACATCCATCTCGCTCCTCAAAAAGACGTCATGGACGTGGAAGCGTATCAGAGACGCGTCGGAACTGATTCATTCACAACGATTTTCCAATCACACCTTTCCATTGCACGCTCTTTAGCTAACTCCATTTTTTTGTCTCTCCTCCCTAAGGCATGCTCCACAGAATCCATCCACCCAATCTTCGGTCTACCTCTAGGCCTACATCCACTCACCTCCGCTTTCATCTCCCATTTCACCAATCTCTAATCATCACCAGAGAATCTACTCTTTCCTCTAACTTCCTATCAGTCCCTGTTCTAATTGGAACAGCGTCATTATTGATCTTATCCCTTAGCGTTACTCCGGTCACACCTTCAAAATATTTCATATCGAAAACATTGAACCTTCTTCTTCCTTCCACTTGCACCCTCCTCGACTCAGCCCCGTACGGCACAGTAG
>SDVV010006001.1:0-18771 GCA_016164225.1 Gammarus roeselii
GCGGCCACACGCAGCACCAGGTGAGCCAGGAGAAAGTTCATCCCGGTCTGCCTCCAGGCAAGCTTGGTCCCCGGGAAGACACACATCCACAATGTTTGGGTCCCATTCTGGATTGTTCTCAATCTCCCAGAGACCCACATTGAAGAGCTTTTGCTTCTGCGGCTTGCCAAATCGTTCCTTGTTCTCGTGGTATGGGAACAAGTCCTCTGCCTTGAGGTTTCCCGTTCCTCTGGTGCCATAGAAAATAATAGGGTACCTCTTGGGGGGTCCACCATTGGGCTCAGGTTCAAATGGCTCAATCCTTCCAGGCCAATGAGGATAACCCTTGACCTTGGCGAAGATGAAAATGTACGGCTTGAAGTCAGCCCCAGGCATGGTCGACGCACTGGAGCGTCAAAACACAAAGTCCTGTCACCAGCAGCTATCAGCACAGGGCGCACACAAACAACAGCCACCCAAACCTGTGAGGTGTTAATGTAGTTTCAGGAGTATGAGTTTCCAATAACTACAAGATGGCCCAAATAGAACAGCATCTATCAATCTACCCTCAATACCCAAACACATGGTCTCTGAGTGAAACCCTTTCAATAAGCACCACAAAAAACAGGCTGACCACTCAGCCTGGTCTGGAGAAAGCAACAGGCCAAACCAGCGCCCGCTACAGCAGCCCACAAGACCACCAGCACGCCCAGCACTCCGCCCCCCACAACCCTGCTTATTCATGTCAGCAAAGCCACCAAGAACCACAGTCAACCGCAAAGGTAAGGACGGCAGATCAACAGCGGGCGCAGGTGAGGACGAGGGCAAGCAGCATCATTCAGAAGCACCAGCGTCCCCAGGGGTAGACTGCAGCAAAGAAGCCGCACCACATTGAGTTGTGGTCCCCCCCAGACTTGCCCTCCTCTGCACATTCAAAGCCAAAATTTCTCCCCAGCTGAACTCTTCCAGTGCTTGAATCACAGACTCCACTGAGCTTGTGCTGGAAGCATCACCATCTTCACATGGTTCTGTCACCACCAAACGGCCACCGGAACCCACACTCCCAGCATTGTTCTCCTCAAGCCCACCAGAATTGAGCTCCACCCACTCCTCAATACTCTTCCCCATCCAACTCAGTGGACCTTGACTCTTCCTTCACAGAGGTCAACCACCTTGACATTGTAAATCTTTCTATCTTCAATTTTCTTATCTGACACCTCAACAAGTCTCCCATCAAGAAAACACTTCTCCCTCTGAACACTGCCCATCCCGCTCCAGGTATTGCACTCTACAAAACAAGTATCTTGTTATGTATAACTGATTTTCAAATTTCATTTATTTTCTGTAAAACTCCACTTTAAAAAGTTACAGCACAATAAAATAGTTTTCAGCACAATAACAGGAGTTCCACTCTACTCCACCTCCTCTTGTCAGTAAAAAGTTTCTTCCTTTTGTCAATAAAATGTTTCTTCCTGTTGTCAGTAAAATTGAAGCAGTATCCTTGTGGCAGATGGTTTCCAGTAGGTTAAATGAAATAAAAATGAAGGAGGTTGATAATTAGTCTTCCAAGTGCTATTGTAAAGGTTTTCAGCAACACCACAATGTAATCATCAACGTAGGAATGACAAACATAACTTCATAAATTTGAAAGATTTTTGTAAGAGCATTATATATAATGAATAAACAAATGCTTTTTTGAAGTCAGGGTTCATAACTGTTGTAATGATAGGACATTATTTTGCCATTAGTATACAGTAAAGGAACAAATTTGACTGCAACAGGAAATTATTAGAGTAACACCAAACCATCACAATGCCTAGATCTGCACTGATAAAACCTAAGCATGATGTAAGACACATCATCACAACAGAACAATCAGTCGTTGTGCGCCCCAGGCAAATTAATCCTCAAGTCGCAGACTTGTCATAAGAAGCCATAAAAGGAATGCTTCAAGATGGGATCATTCAACCCAGTAAAAGCCCTTGGGCTCCACCATTACATGTGGTACCCAAAAAGGTTGGTTGGAGATTGTGCGGCAATTGCAAAAGTGTTAATTCCCAGATGGTTTGCGATAGCTACCCTCTGAAACACCTACAAGACTTCTCAGCCCAACTGGCAGGAAAAAACATATTTTCCATGGTCGACCTTGCCAGTGCCTACTTCCAAATTCCCATGGATGAGGAATGCATGCTCAAAACGGCAATCACCACTCCTTTAGAATCTTTTGAGTTCACGAGCATGCCCTATGGCCTCTGCGGTGCAGCTCAAGTTATTACAGTATTGAGGCGCCAGTATGACAATTGTAGTAGATAAAACACAGTGCGGTACATAGAGCAGAGCGAGTTCATGATAGCGACAATAGCCCTTGGGCTTTACCATCACATGTGGTACCCAAGAAGGTTGGTTGGAGATTGTGCGGCAATTGCAAAAGTGTTAATTCCCAGATGGTTCGCGAAAGCTACCCTCTGAAACACCTACAAGACTTCTCAGCCCAACTGGCAGGAAAAAACATATTTTCCATGGTTGACCTTGCCAGCGCCTACTTCCAAATTCCCATGGATGAGGGGAGCATGCTCAAAACGGCAATCAACACTCCTTCTGAATTCACGCGCAAGCCCTATGGCCTCAGCACAGCTCAAGTTATTACAGTAGTGAGGCGCCTGTATGACATTTATAGTAGATAGAACACAGTGCGGTACTTAGAGCAGAGCGAGTTCATAGTAGCGACAATAGCGAGGCGATTGGATGCTGCAGGTTTACCATGTTGTAAATGCGACAATATTATTTAAATCTGAGGGCCAATTCATGCGGGAGACAATTTGTGCCTGCGACCACAAAGAAACGCCATGTGGTAACCTCCTACCAGGGTTAACTAACACTACTGTAGTGTTGGTGTGAGTCATGGGGGTATAATGATCTGAGTGCTTCAAACGCCGAATCGGAAGCTGCGCCGCTTTGTTCTGTTGCCGTCGATGGCGCCAACTGTC
Source organism: Gammarus roeselii (assembly GCA_016164225.1). Taxonomy (NCBI): domain Eukaryota; kingdom Metazoa; phylum Arthropoda; class Malacostraca; order Amphipoda; family Gammaridae; genus Gammarus; species Gammarus roeselii. Next base: position 2,967 of record SDVV010006001.1, read on the forward strand.
ATCCGTGTGAACGAGCTTCAATGGCCCACGCAGAGATCGTCAACTTCCCGCATGGAATTTTTTCGATTTTATTAGGAAACATATTGCGTGACAACACAAATTTTCAACTGCATGGATGTTGCAATTTTAATGCTTATTTCTTATACAGAGTTTGGGGGTAGCTCTACACACACTGTTGTAGGCTGTGATTGTGTTCTACATTTGTATTTTTTATTATTATATTATACGGTTCTGTGCCAAGGTAAAAATTATTATATGAAATAACTGTTTGAATTGCTTATGGATTATATATACGGAGCACGTTGTTGATAACCACACGAATATATAAGGTTGTAATAGTATGCTGCAACCATTCATTCAATTACTGCGTCATACACTCGTTCAACTTCCTCTGTTGCATACCATTCCTTCCTGGTTGAGTGATTTACCGACACGGTAAAGTCGATTTACAATCTTATTACTTTGATATGCATCTTTTCATGTTTAAATATACATATATTTTCATAAATTTTTAAATGTAATATTTATTGCTATACTAATTCTGCGTATGACGTCATGGGTATTTGACGTCGAACTTCGTACAGTTGGAACGCTACACCTTCATAGCCAATTCATATTTTTAGTGTAATCATATATGTGATTGCTTCTAATACAACGATGGTCCATCATGTATACGGCTTACATACTAATGAGTGCATTAATAAACGGCAATCACTTTGCACAGTTATTCAGATTGTAAAAAATACATTTTGCATTATGGGTCTAGAAGGGGTAATAAAATTATTATTAGTCTCCGAATATAATATTTTAATTGCTAATTAATATATTTTTCTATTTCTTATGTTTCGATGTGACAAGTGATCTAGCAATTAGGTATTAGATAGTTTATAAATTCATAAACATTACAACAAAAAAGTGTTCTATTTGATACAAACAAGCATGACATCTTCATTGATAAATTAACAGAGTTACCTCCGTACCAGTCACGTCCCATTTTAGAGACTACTAGTCCCTAAATACTGGGGCCGTCGTGTCCCAACCGACGTCACAAGTGGGCGAGACGAGTGGGGGTGTAACGGGGAGATGCACAGAATGGCGGGCGCAACAATGTGTCAAGTTTATACATTTTCGGACAGTAGGACACTCATTCCTCACCCATCGTTTTTCTGAAAACTCAGTTGACCATAACCACTGATTTATTTATTCCTGGATTATTCGGTAACGGCCTATCGTCTCGCTAGTGGCCATACTGTTTTTTATATCACAGAAGCGTCATCCACGCAAATTTAGTTAATAGTTATTAGCTGGCACAGTAAATGAATAACATCAACACATAGTATTAAAAGCGATGGTACCAATGTACATTCTGTCTAGTAACTCAAGTAGCAAAAGGGTCTGTCACACAACAACAGGCATTGACCAGGTAGCATAACAGAAATGGACACTCACTGACTACTGATGGATGAGAAGGATGCTAGGAATAGCAATATACCATAAAAGTTTTTGTATGACTTGTCTCATGATGAAGCAATATGTCGATTGCTGCATTGTGTTAACACATGACATTGTATACAAAATACTACCAAGTCATAGCATCTCATGTTGCAAATCTTGATGCAGGATTGTAACGAAGGGGTAGCGAACGGACGTAAATCTTTGAGATTTTGTTGATATAAACAGGCAAACACGGACTTAGAAAAGGATGTGATACAAAACTTTTCCAATTTAAACCTCAATATACACACGGTGCGAGTTACTGGTGAAGTGTAGTGACTGTCTGTGTAGGTAGTCAAAAGTAAAGACAGCTTGGTGTTGTACTGAAAACATACCACTGAACATACATAGAAAAGTGAACCAGTACCCTATAGGACACCAGGCCTAGCCTGGGTCCTGAGCATAACAATGAAGCCTGAACTTTTACTGCCCAAACCAGCTGGGTCAGCTGTAAAGAAAATTGAGAAGTCCATAGCTAAAACTAATTTGCCAATTATATATTACTGCAAATGCCGTCTCTGCCAACTTAGCTGCTGTAACCACTGAAGAACTTGGGACCCAATCATCTGCCTGCACATCAAGGAAGACTACTGCCGCCATTGCCCAGATAGGTAAGAAGAGCCAAGAAGCCCCAAGTAGCCTCACCCTCATGAATCTCTCAGCCATTTCATGTTCCAGCATGAATAGTTTGTGCTCTGATGTCAGTGGAGTACTGTCAGAAAATGCAGTGGCCCTAAATACATTTTTGGTGTGCAGCCAGGATGCGTCCCAAAATCTTGAGTCTGCTTTAATCACCGCTTTTCATGTCTTCAAACCTTGACACATGCACGGGGCAAAAATTGATCTCGCCTCTCAGAAAAGCCTGTTCAATCTACCTGCTTCTGTGCCAGAAGTCTTTCTTTCAAGTGCTGAACCAACCCAAGGGGCTGGAGAAAATAAATTTTTCTCACCTGAACCCACTCAAAGTTGCATGAGGAATTGATAGAATATGTGGGGAAGTAGAGATAGTTGACCACAAAAGATCTGGCAGCCTCCTAATTGTAACAAAATCTTGTGAGCAGGTCATAGAACCAATTAAAACAAGAGTATTTTGCAACAACATTGCAGTGGTTTCAACTGTGTCCTGGGGAAGTCAGATTAATTATGGGAAGATTAATGTCCCAGAATTCTTAGGGGAGAATCTTGAGGACATCTTGGAATGGCTCCAACCTTGTGAGGCTGTGGGAGTTTGTAAGTTTTATCAGGACCCACCCAATGCAAATTCCCCGCTGTATGTGCTGACCTTCTTCAAAGATAGCTGCCCAGAGGCAAGAGATACTTGAAGTTGGATACAGCATCTACCATGTAGATCCATACTACCCAACACCCCTCCGCTGTGAGAACTGCTTCCGATGGGGACACTCTGCCAAGTTTTGTCACACATGGAGTAATGAGTGGAAACATGGAAAGAAGGGTCATGCCCATGCTGACTGCTCAGAGGGAGCTCCAACTTGCCTGAACTGCAAAGGGGACCATGATGCTGCCTCAAATAGCTGTCCATTCTATTCCCCAAAACATGAGATCTGTCATTTGAAAGTAAACCTTGGCATCACTTTCAAGGAGGTCAGAGACTGTCTGTCAAGACCAATTAGCCCAGGCAGCGACAACTGAAGCAAACCTTGAACCGCACCCTGCTGCTACTTCTTTCTCAGCTGCCCTGGCACCAATGTCCCAATCTGCACAACCTCCTGACTGCTTGCCATCCTACAGGCTACAGCATGTCACACCCTTTGTCCACATTTTGCACTTTAACACAGCTCATTGCACGTGACTCAGCGTCTCAGGTTGCCTCAACATTAGAACCATCTCCAGTAACCAGCCAGCGCAATAATCATACCTTGTATGCCAACGCACTGTCTGAAGCACAACCTGAGGACTGTCATCTCTCACAAGACTGCGGCAAACAGTCCAGCTGGATCACAGCAGGTCAGTGACACCATCAACGTGCTTTTCCTGAGAGCAAACATAATCAGCCTCAATCAGCACAGCAACTGCCTCCTGCTCAGCTTCCTCCTACTACACCTGTTTTCTCCAGTGTCTTCCAGGGAAACCACGTCTCTGGTCATGCCCAACGGCTACCTCAAGCAATCCCGGTGTATTTACAGCACCCACCTTGCACCGCTGCTCCAATTTTCTGTGCATCACCTGGCTCCAATATTGATGAACCTAGTATATTGCATTTTCTACGTCAACTGTTCCCTGTTGCTATGTTCAACCATGACTGAAAAGTTGGAGTGTTTTGTAGAGAGAGGCACAATCCTTACAGCAGATAGCATTGTTGGTGATACATTGCGGAAGCTGGGCCTCTCTTCTCTTTCATCTTCATCCTGAACCTTAGAGAATTGCAATGGAATATCAAGGGTACTATCCTTGTTTTACAGACCTCAATGTTGCCCTGGACAGCATCCATTCTGACCTAAACTGCCTACAGGAGACATGGCTCCTCAATGATGAAGCAATAAAGTTGGCAAATTACCAGTCACCACCAGCTTATAAGGACAGGCCTGAGGGCTCTCAAGGTGGTGTTTTTGTCTTCACCCGCTTAGGCATCCCATGCCTTCCCGTTTCTATAGTGTCTAAACTGGAGGTGTGTGCTGTTCAGATCCACCTTCACTCATGTAACATCACTGTCTGTTGTCCACATACCCCCAGTCTTTGACTCAGTGAATCTCACTAGAGACATGGACTTACTACAGCCTCAACTCCCTTGTACTTTCATTATCTGTGTCAATGTTAATGCGCATCATTTTTCATGGGGTTCATCGTTTGCAGACGCAGAGGCAAGCTGCTTGATGCCTGGATAACTGACACAGACCTCTTTCTCCTCAATTCTGGAGAACCCACGGATGCCCATGCAAATGGTGCTGGTGAAAACAATATGCAATTTAACGAATCTAAATTTGAATCACTGAGATATGGAAAAAATTCTGATCTAAAAACCAAAGCATCCTATAATTCTAGCAATAACACAACAATAGAAGAAAAAGAAAGCCTGCAAGATCTAGGCATGCTAATGCAAAACAATGCTTCTTTCCATGAACAAATTGCATAGGTTGAGGCCAGTAGCAGAAGACTGTTATCTTGGGCTATGAAAACCTTTTTGGCTAGAGATAAAAGGACAAAGTTGACTCTTTGGAAACCACTAATCCAACCAGTCATTGACTATTGCTCCCCTCTCTGGATCCCACATGAGCAGAAAGATCTGAATGACTTGAAGCAGTGCAAAGAAGCTTCACCTCTTATATTAGGGAGGTAAAGGAAATGGACTATTATGACAGATTAAATGCCTTGAGGCTATACTCAATCCAAAGGCGTTTTGAAAGATTCATGGTCTTAAACGTTTTTAAGATTCTGGAAGGCTACACTGTCAATGTAAATGAAAAATTGTAACAAAAGTGACCATGAGAAACCAGGCAAAAATGAGCAGAATGTGTTGCTTCAAAGTGCCAAAAACTGATGGGCGTCAAAGCAATCCAAACAGTTGTATTCAACAGCTTCACGTGCCGGGCACCCCGGTTTTTCAACCGACTGCCATTGGAAATACATGAGATCAAACGGGTACCACAACTGTATGCTACAGCAAACATTATGAGGTTCAAGAGCCGACTGGATAATACCTCAGCTGTATTCCAGATCGACCCCAAATTAATGGATACCCTCACTGTGGGGACAACTCCCTGCTTAACCGCGACGCCAAGCCCGGATCCGACTGGCGAATGTGGCTACAACATGCAAATGCTGGTGCCGTAGCACAAGTGGAGAGTGCCCCACGGATGTGGACTAGGTGGCAGCCATGCTGTGACCTGCTGTGAATAGCAAAGAAACTCCAAGTAAGTAAGTAAACAAGTAAGCTTGATGAAATGCCAGAATCTTCCAGAAAAGACACCACTTGCAACACAATAACCCGCTCCAGCACCTTACAACAAACAGAAGTGAGACTCACAGGTTGATAATTGAGAGGGTTGCTCCTTGCACCAGACTTGAATAAGGGAACAACATGAGATTCCTTCCAGGCCCCTGGCAAACCTACTTATCAATTGTATACAAAGGATATTATATTTTATTTTACTGTTTTATGTCAGCAATCAATGCAATATCATGCATAACCTAAGATTTATTAATCTGAATTCAACCTGCTGTTAGAAAACAATAAAAAAAAATCATATTTTATTGAGTGGTTGAGAGTTTTTGATTTCACTTCTTAATCCTTGAAATCAATGTGAATCATTGTACTAGGTATCTAAAAATCCATTGAATAGTCCTAGGTAGTAATTAGTTATCAAAAAACATTCACACTTTCCTATTTATTATATCTGTAACATGAAAAAATTCTATATCATGGCAGGGTTGAAAAAATAAATGGGATTTAATAAAAAAAGCTCAACCCACTTTTTTTTTTCTAGTCTAAATGAGTTTATTGGGCAGAATTGGGTTTTATTTGTGAAAATTGAATTAAATTTTGAAAACTTCAGACTTTTACAGCCAAATAGTAATAAAGGCTAGGCCTGTTGGCCATTGAGACTGGCTTCTGCAAAAATATAGGAATATTTGATACCTAAGGTTATTTGATAGTTATAATATTGCAATTTGAGATCTATTCATCAATTAACTCAAGGGATGAATGATGAGTGACATGAGTCTTGGCCATGAGTCATGATTCAATAAGTCACATGACTGATTAATTAAATTGTTAATTTTAGATTGGCTTATGGAGGTTCCCAAATGGGTCTTCAACATCTACATTATTCAATATCAAATAATACTAATTAGAAATTCCTAATTTCCTATAACGTTGACATGGGTGACTCCCTGCATTTTCCGCATACTTTAAAATTACTCAAAAAGTACATGGCCGAGAAATTTTGTATTTACAGTGTGTATAGCAACTATTATGACCACGAATCACCGTTAGTTCCAACATTCTATCATCAACAAAAAAAAGGTATTTATGAAAATCCCTGCGGCCAGCTATAGCCCTCAATGGGGGTGATTTCCCGCATCAAATGGGGTTATTCCCCGCACCTCTCATGTATCAATAATTGAAACAAATTAAAAGTTTGAGAGTACCAGTAGAAGAGCATGCCTAGTTGCTTAAAATAAAATGTCAAGTAAAATATCACATCTGTGACTGTATTTTTTTATCCTTGTCTTGTGCTGCAGTCATACTTGACTCTTGGAGGGATTGTCTTCCCGATTTCACTGCGGGTAACAAAGTTTTTCTTTAATAATTGCAAACGACATTACTGGAAGTCATTTCTCTACATCTTGAACCAATTATGACCCTAAAGTATTAGTAAATAAGCAAATATTAGGAAAAAACAATTTTTCAATAATATGATGAAACACGTAAAAAATATTGTTCTTCAATTCTATAGCAAACTAATTGCATCAACATGAATACAAGGCATGATAGGTAGGGTATTGCTATCTTGATATGAAAATATGATTAACAAAGATTGTTTGTGAGTGTTAAATATAAATTAACACTAAGGCCTAGACTTGTCATCATGTCTTATAAACTTGGGTCATTATTAAATTAGTTAGACATTTTGAAATTAGCTGTGGTATCATTATCTCGGGTCATTTACTTCCAGATGTCATTATATGTGTGAAGAATTGCATTTAATTACTTTTCATTGAAGAAAATCAAAGATATTCATCAACAAAATAGGTGCCGGGAATCACCCCTCGATCGTTTATTCACATGGGGTGATTCCCCGCGGTTGTATAGTTGTATATATCTACAAAAGTTAACTTTTATTCCCAAGATCCTTCTTACGCAACAAACTACGACATATTCTGTGTAGCGTCGACCGGGGTGACTCCCCGCTGTCAGAAACACGGGGTGACTGCCCGCATCCCCCCTTTGGGCACCAAGACGTTGGAAATGTCACCGTTTGACTAGGGGGCTTGAAAGAGCAGGTCTTTGTTAGTAAGTATCAGCTACTTATATAGATTCGGTATGCGCACAGAATTTATCAAAAATCGCCAAAGTGAAGGTGTGTTTTTTAGGTCCCTGATAATTTTGGTTTGGAAAAATCAACGTTCCGCAATCTTTGATGCTGTGTCCAGAGTTCCAATTGAATTAGGACTAAATTTGGTGGTGATACTCTGAATACAATGTAGTTCGTTGCGTAGGAAGGATTTTGGAAAGAAATGTAAACTTTTGTAGATATATACAAATATTCAACTGCTGGGAGTCGCCCCAAGCGATAAATCGATCGGGGGTGACTGCCCGCACTTATTTTGTTACTAAATATTTTTGTTTTTCTTCAATGAAAAGCAGTTTAATGCAATTTTTTGCACATATATTGACATCTGGAAGTAAATGACCCACAATTATGACACCACAGCTAATTTCAATATGCGTAACTAATTTTATTATGACCCGATGTTTATAACACATGGTGACAAGTCTAGGCCTAAGTGTTAACTTATGTTTAATGCCCAGGAACGATATTTTCCATCACATTTTCATATCAAGATAACAATACCTTACCTAGCATGACTTGTATTCATGTTAATGCAATAAGTTTGCTGTAGAATTGACGAAATACATTTTTTACATGTTATAGTGTATAATTAAAAAGATCGTTTTTCATAATATTTGCTCATTTACTGATACATTAGGGTCATAATTAGTTTAGGATGTGGAGAAATGACTTCCAGTAAAGTTGGATTGCAATTATTGAAGAAAAACTTTGTTTCCCGCAGCGAAAAATCCTTCGACAGTCTGGTATGACGCCAGCAAAAGACGAGCAACAAAAACACCTGTCATAGACGTAATATTTTACTTCACATTTCATTTTAAGCAACTGATATATATACAATTACAGGCATGCTCTTTGAATTGTTACTCTCAAACTTTTCATTCGCGTTTCAAATATTGATAAATGGGGGGTGCGAGAAGTCCCCCGGTTTGGTCCGGGAAGCCACCCCCAATTAGGGGCCATAGCTTGCCGCACGTTTTTTTGTAAATAACTTTTTATTTTTTCATGATACAAAGTTGAAACTTACGGTGCTTCATGATCATTATAGTAGCTATACACACCGTAAATACGAAGTTTCTCGGACGCGTACTTTTTGAGTTATTTTAAAGTATGCGCAAAATGTGGGGAGACCCCAGTCGAGGCTAAACCACTAAATTGTTACCTGATCCAATGGAAACTCTAACCACAGCATCAAAGTTTGCAGAACATCAATTTCTCCTAACAAAAATGATCAGGGACCTGCAAAACACACCTTTACTTTGCGATTTTTCATAAATTTGGTGCTTGTATCGAATTTCTAGAAGTAGCTGATACTTACTGACAAAGACTTGTTCTTTCATGTCCTGTAGTCAAATAGTGACATTTCTGACGTTTTGGTGCCCAAAAGGGGGGTATGGGGAATTACCCCGTGTTGCCGACCGCAAGGAATCACCTTGGTGGACGCTACTAGCCTACTAGATTTAGCGTACTAGGTATAAACGGTTTATTGCATAATAATTAATAATACTAAACCAATTTATAAACTTTATATGTTCATTGCTTCTTCTTGTTTCATATAGCTATCTTCCTATTTTCCTATTGGTTTGTAAATTGTATACAAATTAATGTAATACTTCCACAGTGTCACTTGATTTTTTTTTTTTTTTTTTTAAGTGAGTCCTATGTTATTTTGAATAGGTAGTGGGCAATGCCCACCTTGTATGATGGTCAATTAATGTCATGTAATTACAAAAAAAGTTGTGTTAAATAAACTTTTTTGTTTTAATTTGGTCACTTACTGACTTTTTTTTGGCTGCAACCTAGTGGCAGCATTGGTTTGAGTGCCAGGGGCTTGTTTTGTTTGTAGTTTTGTTGCCAGTTTAGTGGTGTGATGTGTCCTGCTGCTTGTTTTTTTATAATCTTTTGGAGATTGTAGTTGTACTTGGTGTACATGTTTGAGTGGCTTTGGGTATGTTTTCTGGTAACTATTAGTACGCATTCAATCTAGCTAGTGCTTGTTCCACTGTGTCATTTACTAACTGGCCTATATAGAGGCCAGTTAGTGTACTAACACCTATTGAAATATTATCAAGATGTCTAAGGCTGTAAGTGTTGAAGACAAGGTGAGAGTGGGACAGAACAAATCTCCAGATGTATGAGTGTATTGTGGTTAACGTGAGCAAAGAAGAAGCTCAGTGCAAAATTCAATTCAAGGGATGGAGGAGCACTCACAATAAATGGATCTTGATGGACAGCTCTTGCATCCAGTATGATGAAGAAACTGAAATGTCATATGCTAGCCAGTCAGAACACAAGTCTGTTGACTCTGTTGCATCTTTTGTGACATTGCTGGAGGCCTATGGTTGCGGCGGCATCTTGGTGGTGGAAGTTCATCAAAGGACCAGCGTTGGTGGAGGCTTTTGCAGTCTCAAAAACATGAGTCAGTAGTGGCCTGTAAGTCTGGGGGCTTGACTGGGAGGGGTGGGCTGGCTGCTGATGTGCTGGCTGCTGGCGGGGATTCAGCGGTTCATGGGCTGCCTGGCGTGGATGTGCACTGTTCCTTTTTGTGATGCCGTTCTCTTGAGTGACTTTGTTTCTTGTTCCGTTTGCCCGAGAAATTTCACGCTGGTGTGTCTTGTCTTGGGGTAGAGGAGGATGTTGTTAGTTGTCTTTTGAAGGATACTGGCCATGCTGTGCAGTATTTTAGTTGCAGGTGTAGATGTTCTGGCAGAACCAGTTCTTCTTGTGTTCCTGGCAAGGAGACTGGACTTGTCAGCTTTCAATCAGTTGTTGGTTGCTGTTGGATCCCTTACCAAAAGAGTTGATGAGATGTCAAGGAGAATTGAGTCGGCACCTGGCGGTCATTTTGCCAACAAGCCACTTGATGTGTCCATGGCCTACAAAGCTACAGTTTCTATGGAGGGGATTTGTGCAGAATTGAGAGAGTTGCACAAACAGGAACACCGCTAGGACTCAATTGTCCTCAGAGGTTTCCAGACTGGCAGTGCTGAGGGTGTGAAGGAGGAATTTGCCAAAGTTTGCTTAGCCCTGGACATCCAAAAAGTTGGGCTCAGTGGGCTTGTGAGGATTGGTAAAACCATCTTGTTTAGAGATAAAGTTCTGGATTGTGATAAAAGCAAGATGCTGCTAGGTGGTGCCAGAAATTGTAGTTTCTTGGATGAGTTCAAGTCTGTTTTCATACAGAAGGACTTGACCTACAGACAGCAACAAAAGTTGATTGCAAGAAGGGCTGCTGTTGGGGGTGGGACAATGGATGCAAACCAGGGTGCAGCTGGGTGGACGCGGTGGCGTTGATGGTGGTCGTGCTGGGTGTTTTCGCTGATGACTGCAATAATGGTGCTGGTGGCCACGGGGACGGTTCTGGTGTCCGCGGGGCGGTTCTAGTGTCTGAGGAGGCGGTTCTGGTGTCCGCGGGAGTGGATCTGGTGATCGTGGTGGCGGCTCTGGTGGCCGCGTTGGCGGCTCTGGTGGCCGCGGTGGTGGCTTTGGTGGTCGCGGGGGCGGCTCTAGTCGCCTCAGTGGCGGCTCTAGTCGCCTCGGTGGCGGCTCTAGTCGCCTCGGTGGCGGCTCTAGTCGCCTCGGTGGCGGCTCTAGTCGCCTCGGTGGCGGCTCTAGTCGCCTCGGTGGTGGCTCTAGTCGCCTCGGTAGCGGCTCTAGTCGCCTCGGTAGCGGCTCTAGTTGCCTCGGTGGCGGCTCTAGTGGCCGCGGTGGCATTCCCATTGAGGGGCTGCTGTTTGCCGCGGCGGTGCTGCGGGTTGGGTCCATCAATTGTTGAGGGTCTCTGCAGTCGTCCGCCTCCCAGTTTTCATTGCTGAAGATTAGCCAGGCAAATGTCAATAGTCTTTCAAACAAACTAGATTTTATTTCAGAAAATAGGCTGGAGGTGTTTGTGGTTGGTGAGACTTGGCTTGTAAGCTCTGTTTGCTCTTCTTTTGTTAAGGTTCATGGGTTTTCTGTTGTAAGAGGAGATTGGCATACTGGAGGGAGAAAGCACTGTGTTTTTATGTATAAAAAAAAATCACTGAAGTATGAGGAGGTTAATCTGGACTTGCCAGATGTAACAACAATTTTTTTGGTTCAACTTTATTTGTAGATTTTGGCTGTTTATAGACCCTCATCATATGGTAATCAGGAAAATCTTGATTTGATAAGTTTGATTAGTGACTTCTGTGTTGGTCGTGAGGTGGTCGTGTTGGGGGATTTCAACCTGCCCACTGTGAAGTGATTGGATGAGTTGGTGCAAGGAGAGAATGTTGACTTGATGTATCAACTGTTTTTGAATTGCTTTGCATCTTGTGGCTTGCATCAGTGGGTGAGGGATCATACTTTTTTCTTGTCAAGCAACATTCTGGATGTATTTTTTACAAACGAGCCAGATCGTGTTGGGGATGTTGTTGTTTTGGCTCCTCTTCCGAGGTGTGCTCACTCGCTTGTTATTTGTGATTTGTTTGTGAATTTCCTGGAGCCTGATGGTGCAAGACACCAAGCTCAGATGTATTCTTGGCACCAAGGTAACTACGACGCTATTTCCGAAGCATTGTCAAAAACTGATTGGCCTCTCGAATTCGTTTACCTGGGTGAGGCATATAGTGTGTTTCTCACTATACAGAGGAGTCTGATAGACTTACATGTGCCTTTTTCTGGAGACTCGCCTAGGGTACCATGGTCTGTGAGGCCTCCCCATGGGTGGAGGCCTCACAGACCATGGTAGGAGAGCGAATGTGTGGGATGAATTCAATATTTGAAGAAGGACGTTTCGCAGAAATGATCAAAATACTTTGGAGTCACAAGCTTTCTTTCATGATCTCAACTGTCAATTTCAAAATTGTGCTTTGTTCAGTTGATCTTGGTATGAGGAATACCTTGTGCAACAGTATAGTGACTTTCCAAAGCTGTTCCAAGCTTATATACAAAAGAAGAAGAAAGGTTGTCTTGGGGTTGGACCACTTTGTGATGCAAGTAGACAGCTGGTTTACAATTCACTGGAGATGGCTGAGCTCCTGCCATCTGCCTTCTTTGACATTTATAGAGAGGATGTTCCTCCTAACCTTGCTCCTTTCCAGTTATTTGATGGCAAAATGAGCGGGTTTGCCATAAGGTCTCGGAATGTCCATGACGTTCGGGCGGGGCTCAATGTTGGTTCAGCAATGGGCATGAATGGACTCCACCCAAAGTTGCTGAAGGAGTGTGCTGTGCAATTGACTCAGCCTCTTTTTATAATCTTTAACCTTTCTCTACAGAGTGAAATGCTCCCTGATGCGTGGAAGAGTTCATTGGTGATTCCAATTTTTACAAGTAAATCTAGATATGATCCCCTCAACTTTTGTCCAGTTAGCCTTACCTCTTTTTGCTGCAAATTGATACATAGGATTATTGCTGCTGAGCTGAGGGACTATTTAGAGTCTTACCAGCTCCTTTCTTCCAGACAGTTTGGATTTAGAAAGGCTAGATCAACAGAGGATCAGATGTTGCTGGTCTATTCGGACGTAGTTAAGTCGGTTGATGCTGGTTTGGTTGTAGATAAAGCCATGCATGATATTTCAAAGGCATTTGATGTTGTCTCTCATCACATTTTGCTTCTGAAGTTGCAGGCACTTGGGATTTCTGAGGTTGTGTTGAGGTGGATTGGTAGTTTTCTTAATTCTCAAATTATGTATGTTGGCATTGATGGAGTGAATAGTGAGCTGATGTATGTTCTGAGTGGGGTTCCACAGGTTTCAGTCTTGGGTCCAGTCTTCTTTCTCTTACATGTCAATTTTTTGACGGATGGCCTTGTATCTAAGTTTGGCGCATTTGTTGATGATTTTAAAATTTATTTGTCTTTCAAATGTCATGATGTTTTTGGTGGAGTGTCTGCTTTACAAGGAGACCTAGACAAACTATTCCAGACTGCATCTACATGGAATTTGTTGTTGAACCCTAGCACATGTGTTTTTATGTTTCAGAGGACGTTTTGCTGGTTGGATTGGTCCTGGTGCAGAGGCTGTTTACACTCTTGCGGGGGCTCGTTTGGAGTTTTATCCAAGCTCATAGCAATTTGGGAGTTCATGTGGATGTTGTTCTTGAGTTCCATGACCATGTCAGAGAAGTTGTGAGACAAGCTGCTAGTCTTTGTAGCGATTTGCCTAGGTTGATAGTGAATAGAAGCACAAATTTTATGGTCACACTCTGTGGCACTTGTCAGGCCCATTCTTGATGACTTCTCCTGTGTGTGGAATCTTGGTTATGTCCATGATGTGAAGTTGCTTGAGTCAGTTCAGAGGAGATGGACCAGACAGGTGCATGGTCTGTCTAAGATATCCTACCATGACAGGCTGATGGCTCTCAATTTGTTTTTATTCAAGGACAGGTTACTGAGAAGTGACCTCATAAAGTGTTGGAGAATTCTGTGTTGGGACACAGAGGGTTTTGATTTGTCCATTCTGTTCCAAAAGTTACTGGATGGTAGGTCATGGGGACATCAGCACAAACTCTTGATGCCCCGCTGCTCTGTGGATGTGGCAAGGAGGTTTTTTAATGTTCAATGCATTAGGATGTGGAATGAATGAACATCCTGCTGCTGTTGTTGAGTCTACCATTTCTGCTTTCAAGGCAGGGTTGGCTGAGTTAATGGGGAATAGGTTGTTTGAGTGCTAGGGTCTTGTGTTCTCAGTTGTGTTGGCAAGTCTGTGGTGTAATTTGTCCTGTTGCTTGTTTCTGTTTTCTTTTCTTCTCTTTTTATATATATGTTTATGTGTATGTGTGTTTACTTACATAGTTTTCTGCTGGGTTGTAGATGTGTTCTGGGTTTTCATGCAAGAGGCTTTGGGATTGATTTCTGGAAGCCTATGGTGTGCATCCCGTCCAGCATCTTCCGTTGTTGTTCTGTAGAGTCTTTGTAGATGCTGGCGTTCATGGCTGTGCTGGCCTCTCCTGGCTTGGTGCAGCTGACGACTGGGTATGCTGAGCCCTTGGGAGGGGCTGCAAAGGTAAGAATCAAATGTAAGAATCCCTTCCAGCATCTTCCTGTTTGTTGTTCTGCAGAGTCTCTCTAGGTGCTGGCATGCATGGCTATGCTGGCCACTCTTGGCTTGGTGTACCTGGCGATTGGGTATGCTGGGCTCTTGGGGGCTGCAAAGGTCATAAGCAAAGGCTAGAATAATGAACAATTAGCGTCGACCGGGGTGACTCCCCGCATTTTGCGCATACTTTGAAATAACTCAAAAAGTACGCAGCCGAGAAACTTCGTATTTATGGTGTGTTTAGCTACTATTATGACCATGGAGCACCGTAAGTTTCAACATTCTATTGTTAACCAAAAAAAAATTATTTACAAAAAAAAAAGTGCGGCGAGCTACGACCCCAAATCGGGGGTGACTCCCCGCACCAAACGGGGTGACTCCCCGCACCCCCCATATATCAATAATTGAAACGCAAATTGAAAGTTTGAGAGTACCAATATATAGAGCGTGCCTATATTAGTATATATCAGTTGCTTATAATAAAATTTTACGTTAAATATTACGTCTGTGATAGGTGTTTCTGATGCTCGTCTTTTGCTGCCGTCATACCAGACTGTTGAAGAATTTTTTCCCGATTTCGCAGCAGGAAACAAAGTTTTTCTTCAATAATTGCAATCTAACTTTACTGGAAGTCATTTCTCCACATCCAAAACTAGTTATGACCCTAAAGTATCAGTAATTGAGCAAATATTACGAAAAAACGATCTTTTTAATATTACGATAAAACATGTAAGAAATGTATTTTGTCAATTCTATAGCAAACTTATTGCATTACTATGAATACAAGTCATGCTAGGTAAGGGGTTGTTGTCTCGACATGAAAATATGATGAAAATTTTTGTTCCTGAGCATTAAACATAAGTTAACACTTACGCCTAGACATGTCACCATGTGTTAAAAAAATCGGTGTCATTATAAAATTAGTTACTCATATTGAAATTAGCTGTGGTGTCATTATTGTGGGTCATTTACTTCCAAATATCATCATATGTGTGTAGAATTGCATTTGATTATTTTTCAATGAAGATAAACGAAAATATTTAACAACAAAATAGGTGCGGGGAGTCACCCCCGATTTTTTTTTCACCTGGGGTGACTCCCCGCAGTTGTTTATTTGTATATATCTACAAAAGTTTGCATTTTTTCCCAAAATCCTTCTTACGCAACGAACTACACTATATTCAGAGTATCACCACCAAATTTGGTCCTAATCCAATGGAAACTCTAGCCACAGCATCAAAGTTTGCGGAACGTCAATTTTTCCAAACCAAAATTTTCGGG
>SDVV010006002.1:0-18770 GCA_016164225.1 Gammarus roeselii
CCGAATTCGTGCGATGGCTGTATATTGACTTTCAGCCATGCTTGCCCCCTAACCGAATTCGTGCGATGGCTGTATATTGACTTTCAGCCATGCTTGCCTCCTAACCGAATTAGTATAAAGGATAACACAAAGAAAATATTTTTCTTGGTTCTTTTGACAGAATAAACTCTCCGTGTCTAGGATGTGATATCCACGTGTCTTTTGTACCGTTGGGATGCCGTCCTACCCCTTCTTGCCCCGACAAAAAAATATCATGACAGGGTTAAAACTTCCACAAACTGCCAAAGGTGACAAGAAAAATGACACGAGACGTCGTGAATTTAATACTTGAATTCTCAGGCAATATAATTCTGAATACGTTGCAGATTTCAGAAGTTTGGGGAAAAAGTCAGAGGAGTTCTTTTGAATTCGTTCTGGTGGACACGGGAAAAGTTTTTTGTTTGAAGGAGATCAAAGACTGCCAGATGAGTAGCCCACCTACCAGCATTGTTTTATTAGACATATTCTGAAATATTGCTCCACGACGGCCCTGTGAGAGGTCAAAGTAATCGATGAGAACTGCATTAAAGGTTATCTGCAGTGATGACCTTCAAGTCAGATTTCCTTGTGCTGAATTGATTAAACAAATACATTTGAAATCCAACAAACGGGAAAAATCTAGTTCTATTTGAAGGCACACGTAGAAATTTTAATTACCCGGTATACCGTTCAAAAAAATAATCGTAGTCGAAATCTTACTTAAAGAGAGCAATCATGTTGCATCAATGCATGAATCAATGGTTTACCAATTCCAATATCGAAAGATATGTGACTTAAAGCAATTGAAAAAATGTGACGTAACAGATCAATTAAACAGATTCCTACAACAGTTGAGATTTGAAACATTTTAGAACATTTATATGCCTACCATCAAATTTTTTGGATGAATATCTCCCAGATGGGCAAATACAACCCCCTTACATTATTCCCCGCCAATAGGCGCATCACGGGAGGGCAAAGCTTACGAACAGGTGGTGTAACTACCAGGAAAAGATGGCGGCGGTCATACGAAACGCTGCATCGATTGCTCCATTGGGTTTCACGATAGAGACTTGTGTGCAGATTTGAGCCTTGTAGTTAAGCCCAACGTAACAAGAGACAGAGGTCGTCTCGTCCCCAGCCAGGATGAACCCACCATTTAAAGATCCTCATTACCGTACAGAAGAGAAGGAAATACTCCGGTGGAAAGCATCTCAAACAGTTCAAATCATTACGACTTTTGCAGTTTCATATACCATTCAACAGTTTACTCATATACTCAATTGTCGCTGCTCGTAACAGCGACGGGCTGAATGCCGAGTGCTCAAACGTAACGTGTAGTATGGAATTTACGCCTTCGTAACTATTTGTTCACATACGAAAGGAAATTTGAAACACTCGATTGGTAAAAATAAAAGCGATTATATTCAATTCAACAAGAACCAAAGGCTCTCAGAGATATAGCCCGAAGGCTCACGGAGGTATCACCCGGAGGCTAACGGAAATATCACACAAAGGCTCTTGGAGGGAGATACCATCCAAAGGCTCTCGGAGATAACACCCGGAGGCTCACGGAAGGGTAAACTACAGTAACTTTTGACATTGCTCCATTACTTAGTCCGATTTTTACAAAGAAGTTGCAGACCAAATACAATGGAAATTATTCGTGAGTCCGAACAGATCCCGTCAAAGATTGTATGTAATACTCGTATGTTATCGACTCGATTCTTGCAGTGAAGAAGTAGTATGAACCGTTGGTGCCGCAGTTCCTCTGTATGAAGAAGTAGTATGGACCGTTGGTGCCACAGTTCCTCTGTATGAAGAAGTAGTATGGACCGTTGGTGCCACAGTTCCTCTGTATGAAGAAGTAGTATGAACCGTTGGTGCCACAGTTCCTCTGTATGAAGAAGTAGTATGAACCGTTGGTGCCACAGTTCTTCTGGATGAAGAAGTAGTATGGACCGTTGGTGCCACAGTTCCTCTGTATGAAGAAGTAGTATGGACCGTTGGTGCCACAGTTCCTCTGTATGAAGAAGTAGTATGGACCGTTGGTGCCACAGTTCCTCTGTATGAAGAAGTAGTATGAACTGTTGGTGCCACATTTCCTCTATGTGAAGTAGTAGTATGATCATTTAGTGCCACAGTTCCACTGGGTGAAGTTGTTGTTGTATGAACTGTAATTGCCACAGTTCTCCTAGGTGAATTAGTAGTATTGTTTGTAATGAAACGTAAAAAATAGGATTGAAGAATATAGGGATAGTGACAGTGAATGAGAGGTCAAGGCGAATAAAGAAGACAGGAAAGACTTAGAGGTTTATAAATAAATTGATTGCGTGGGTAATGACTTTCTTGACGCTTGTTATGATATATTTTGTAACCAATTAACACCGTTTTGATCGAGATTCGTCATTGGTTCCCCACACCAAATGCAGCAATTGCATCAATCGCCAAGTTTCTTAATAATACCTCTCGACTAAAATAGGGCATCATAACGAGGGAATTCACACCCACTTGAATACGATACCTCACAGACTGACCCTTCCGACAGCCTACGACAGGTCGTACAGCACTCGATACCCCACAGCCTGACCCTTCCGACAGCCTACGTCAGGTCGTAAAGCACTCGTAGACTCGCAGTTAAATTACCCTTCATGGTATTTAGTTCAACAACGCGTTTCAAAACCATGGACTGTGGCCCCCGAACAACCACTGGCCGATCGGGGCCATTGCAGGGCCCGTTTAGAGCCCTTGTGCTGGATGTGGTATCAACGCCTCTGCAGCTGTGGCGCCAGGGCTATCGCTCGTGACCATCAGATAGCGAAGACCAGATCGTCAATACGATCGACAATCCTGGAGATAATGTTGCCCCTTTTTTAAATCTCGCAAAAAGAACGGCCCACGCCGTCAGCTCGTCACTCTTAGCCGATGTTAGCCCTTTCTCGAACAAACTCGACACGCAAACCCAACCCACCCTAGGAACACAAGAACAGCAAGTTATAAATTAACACTGTAAAGATGAGCCTCATTCTACTCACCCAAAAAATCCTTGTTCACACAACACTGTCGTTTGTGTATCATGTGTGACCCTACCTCCTCCAGGTATCTTTTTTGCCCTCGAAGGCCTGAGGCCTGGTCTTTTCGCCCTATCCCTGTCATTTTAGGCCCTGCTCTGCCTCTCATGCAATCCTCCCAGTGTCGGCCCTAGCTCCTGATCGCCTCTCTCATTTGATGTTAGTCAATGGCATGCCGCAAGTGCCGTTGACGACTCGAGCTCATTGGCCTTGAATGTCTGACGTCATAGCCAGACTTTCACATAACACGCCCCCTTCCCAGCAACAAGAAACATTGGCCAGAACTACGGTAACAAATCCGCATTACGTTATACGTACGTGTCACAGTTCTTCTGGGTGAAGTTTTTTGTTGCTGTCGGTTGTGTCATCTCCAAATACTCAGCATTGAACGGTGCTAACAGGCTTCCTTGCAAGGGAAATACAGAGCTCTTTACGGAAATAATCTATAATCGTATCGTCTTAGACCATGTTCAACATTAGGATAGATTACAAATACGGCTAAATTGGAAGATGAAAACCATTAGAAATTGAGGAACAACTTCAAAAATTCTTCATCGTACCAGAAGGAAAACACAGTAACTTTTCACCGGAAATAAAATCAATTCTCTTGCCAAGGTTGTCAGAGTTGGAGGTGCGTAAGATTCATGGGGGTTCAAGCTTGTAGGTTGTGCGAGGCATGCATGCTAGTGTTACCACCCCTAGGTACATTCGTGAATCTGTGACATTTCGAATTAGTACACGTTGTATGATGAGACGAAGCTTCCACACCAAGACTCATGAATTCACTCAAATTTTCTAGCATGAAAAAGAAACCTAACTGCAAATGTTTACTGGGGACTTTGTAGTACCACACACTGCATAATCAAATGAACTTTCTGTTCAATTGAACCACTGAAGACACTGACGCCCTGCAAAAATGATTGATAAGTGAGCCGATACCGTTAATTGATGAGTGAACCAATACCGATAATTGATGAGTGAGCCAATACCGATAATTTATGAGTGAGCCAATACCGATAATTGATGAGTGAGCCAATATCAATAATTGATGAGTGAGCCAATACCGATAAATGATGAGTGAGCCAATACCAATAATTGATGAGTGAGCCAATATCGTTAATTGATGAGTCAGCCAATATCGAAAATTGACGAGTGAGCCAATGCCGGTAATTGATGAGTGAGGCAATACCGATAACTGATGAGTCAGCCAATACCGATAATTGATGAATGAGCCAATATCGTTAATTGATGAGTGAGCAAATACCGATAATTTATGAGTGAGCCAATACCGATAATCGATGGGTGAGCCAATACCGATAATTGATGAATCAGCCGATACCGATAATTGATGAGTGAGCCAATACCGATAATTGATGAGTGAGCCAATGCCGTTCATTTTGTTTCTATTCATTTCATGCAAATTTAAGCCTTTTGTACCCTATGCGGCTGCTCAGAAACATCAAATCATAAACTTGAAAGAGAGTTCAGGGCATTGATGCTCATTGGTGTTCCATCCAACAGAGAAGCCCAGGTTTGCTCGCACTCTTTAATCAATGGCTTACAATTACTCATAACATTATTATTGAAACACAGAGTCTGACTAGTTTATAATTGGTGCTTGAAAACACTGTGTGGATTGTTCGCTGACCCTGACAGTCTGTCGTTGGCCCTGACAGTCTGTCGCTGACCCTGACAGTCTGTCGCTGACCCTGACAGTCTGTCGCTGACCCTGACAGTCTGTCGTTGACCCTGGCAGTCTGTCGCTGACCCTGACAGTCTGTCGCTGACCCCGCACCCTGTCGCTGACTTAGACAGTCATCTGTTGCAATCTGTCGCTAGTTTTTGCCTCCCTTGACTGACAGAGCTTTTGTTGTCGTCTTCGCCGTGATGCAGCCAGCAAAAAGAAAGAAAGCTTTTCAAGGAAAAGAAAGTGATCAGGAAGGCATTATTGTTCTTCTGAACAGCGCTCTTGGCGAGGGAGGGCTCAGCAGGGCTAAGGGGGTTACCGTCAACATCAGGCATACAAAATATGGGGTAGAGAAACTAAGAAAAGAATTGGGGATGATGTGGTGGTTCAAAGGACAGCGACAATAGGGGTGGGGTGACAGCAAGGATGAGAGGCGAGAATTAGCAAGATGGCGGCCCTCCTCTTCTCGGTCTGACCAATAATTCACGGCGAATTAACCTCAAGAATCTAAAGGGTTTTCCTCAGTCATCTTCTCGGTCTGATCAATAATTCACGGCGAGTTAAACTCAAGAATCTAAAGGGTTTTCCTCAGTCATCTTCTCGGTCTGATCAATAATTCACGGCGAATTAACCTCAAGAATCTAAAGGGTTTTCCTCAGTCATCTTCTCGGTCTGATCAATAATTCACGGCGAATTAACCTCAAGAATCTAAAGGGTTTTCCTCAGTCATCTTCTCGGTCTGATCAATAATTCACGGCGAATTAACCTCAAGAATCTAAAGGGTTTTCCTCAGTCATCTTCTCGGTCTGATCAATAATTCACGGCGAATTAACCTCAAGAATCTAAAGGGTTTTCCTCAGTCATCTTCTCGGTCTGATCAATAATTCACGGCGAATTAACCTCAAGAATCTAAAGGGTTTTCCTCAGTCATCTTCTCGGTCTGATCAATAATTCACGGCGAATTAACCTCAAGAATCTAAAGGGTTTTCCTCAGTCATCTTCTCGGTCTGATCAATAATTCACGGCGAATTAACCTCAAGAATCTAAAGGGTTTTCCTCAGTCATCTTCTCGGTCTGATCAATAATTCACGGCGAATTAACCTCAAGAATCTAAAGGGTTTTCCTCAGTCTCCGATGAAGATTGATGAGCTAACGGGGAGTGAATTATGACGGAGAGGATACTCGTGAGACGCGCAAAGAACATTCAGTTGGGTGACCGTTGACTGAACGCATTCATAAACATGTTCACTGAATGAACTCTTCCACCGAACATTTCCAAACAACGGTTCATATACGACTAACAAATAACGTAGAAACTAAGCTAATGTTACAAGTTATCGTCACATTTGATTAGGAGATTAAGATACAAAAAAATAGAAGTGGAATGTCCTTAAATAAATATCAGAAAATAGTAAATAGCTCTCGAAATCTGTTTTCAATAAGAATCGACACTCTTTAAAACACATGAATAAAGAGTTCCCTCCATTGACTGCCCGAATTTTGTCGGTTGTTTCATCAATCAAGCGCATGCTTGGTTAGATCTTCTTTGATCAGTCTTCCTCATAAGAGCTCATCATATGGGAACCAAGTTTCCAAGCTCGGGTAGTGTTGTTCCTCATAAGAGCTCATAAGGGAACCAAGTTTCCAAGCTCGGGTAGTGTTGTTCCTCATGAGGGCTCATCATAAGGGAGTCAAGTTTCCAAGCTCGGGTATTGTTGTTCCTCATAATGGCTCATCATAAGGGAACCAAGTTTCCAAGCTCGGGTAGTGTTGTTCCTCATAAGGGCTCATCATAAGGGAGCCAAGTTTCCAAGCTCGAGTAGTGTTGTTCCTCATAAGGGCTCATCATACGGGAACCAAGTTTCCAAGCTCGGGTAGTGTTGTTCCTCATAAGGGCTCATCATAAGGGAGCCAAGTTTCAAAGCTCGGGTAGTGTTGTTCCTCATAAGGGCTCATCATAAGGGAGCCAAGTTTCAAAGCTCGGGTAGTGTTGTAATTTACTCTCCAACGAGAATGATATGACCATTAACGACCTTTGTGAAGGTGGGTATGGCAATAGAGGAAGTCCTCAATTGTTCTCCATTCACAACGTATCTTCTGTGCTCTGCACGGCACCACGAATTCAAGTGTATAATGCAAGTCTATAATCCAATTTACAAGGCCAATTTTAAAGTCATGTAACATATGCTTCCATATAAAGAATTTGAGTTGGCTTATACAATATTTTCCTCCTTGCCAACTCAATTTCCTTGAATGGGACCACAACTCGGTTACTTAACTCAATACCAGTCGTTCTGGGGAAGAAGTTGAACGTGAACCGTTCTTCTTAGACGATAAAAAAAGATTTGACCGCGATGGGAGAAATTTAATAAATCTGATATTTTATTTTATCCGAGTAGTTCAATGGAGTTGTTTGTTATCAGGATGTCTTGAGGATAAAATCGGTGGTTCAACCAATTAATCAATATTTTCGTGTACCAATTTTTGACAAGTATATATTTGTACAAGTTTACATTTTTACAAGTATATGACTGTATGATCATCATTTGAATCGACCCTTGAATTTCAGTGTGTATTGCATTGCCAGTAGTTTGACACTGTCATGATAGGTATCACATCTTATCTATCGCTACCTTTGAAATTAATTATTATCATTTAACACATCAAAACACCAGAATAAGGGTTGTGCACGGCCTGTTTAATAATAAGAGCCTGAACCAAATTAACCCCTGTTGTTCAGGGTGTTTACATAACACTCCTATGTTGACGCATGGCGAGCGGTAGGAACTGGACACCAAACTAATGGTTTCGGGTCGAGTGGCAATGATTGCTTCACGGTGGGTGATGGGGGCAGCGGGCCCCAGCGCGGGGAAGTTTATTAAAGGCAGTTATATTTACCCGGACAGGTGGTATAATACTGATGACAGAACAAGCAAACTACGTTACCATGGCAACATACAGGTGATTGATGTGTGCGTTGCTTCTGATCCAGGTTGCAGAGAATGCGAGACAAAGGACAGTTGCAATGTAATGCAAATTGGTATACAGGTGCAGTACCCAGGTCTGGGGGCCAACGCTTCTTTTATCCCAGGTTATATTCCCTATAGCGACGACAGAGACGAAGCGTGGCTCCGTTTAAAGCAAAACTTCTGAGTGATGAATTCAGATCCCGACTGCCTCATAGGAAACCATTCCTTACTGCCTTATAGAAAACCACGACGAGGTCCCTGAAATTATGTCTTCGCGTAGCCAGATATCCCACTGGGGCCACGTTTGAAATATACTGTATATATTATAATAATAGTTGACAGTCTATCATGAAACTTGTGCAGAAAAAAATTGTAGCGTTCTTTTCGGAGATTGCCAAGCAGCTCATGAATATGTCATGCCACTTGATGATTGTTCACGATTGTATGTCATTGCTCTGTGTCTAACACATGATGATTGTTTACGATTGTATGACACTGCTCTGTGTCTAACACAGGATGATTGTTCCCGATTGTATGTCATTGCTCTGTGTCTAACACCTGATGATTGTTCACGATTGTATGTCATTGCTCTGTGTCTAACCCATGATGATTGTGTACGATTGTATGTCATTGCTCCGTGTCTAATTCTATAGAACGCAGTGCATTCGATGGAGTTGTTTGTGTTCAACAGAACGGTTTGCTCACAATCGATGTTAATCTTAACAATTACAAATACTTAGCAATAAATGGTTATTTATATAATTTGGAAGTATGAAATTTAGCCCCGCAACTTACAAATATTTAACAAATGTATCTACGTGATACAAAAATTAAATTATTGTTCACCTTTAACATTAGTTGAGGATATCATGAATGGCATTGAAAGTTTAGATGCGAGTAGCGGGACACTAGGATGCGTGCATAAGGACTGTTAGGTCAAGAACGAAGAAACATAAACGGTTTCTTTTGAATTGGTAGGCCAGTCAAGGCGCTGTCCAGGCGTCATTACAGCACCAAGGCGCACCACTCCTACCTAAGGAATCAGAGCCCTCAGTCGAGGGACCAACTGAGGGACCAGCTGGCTATTTCTCTCGACGGACCAGATACCGACGATGCTCGAGGGACCAAGTGCAGGGCCAGCTGCTGGAAGTTGGCGTTGATTTTGTTTGATGTTTGCAAGTCCAGCCCAAACACTGGCAACCGATTAGACGAAACGAGGGTTAGGCTGCTGAAGAGAGGACGGGGGAGGAAGAAAGGCGATGGGTGAGAACAGAATTTGAAAGAGCGATTTGATGAAAGGCTTCCATTAGTGTCTCAACTCACCCTCGCTGGAAGGAAAGAGCGATTAGACGAAGGGCTTCCATTAGTGTCTCAACTCACCCTCGTTGGAAGGAAAGAGCGATTAGACGAAGGGCTTCCATAAGTGTTTCAACTCACCCTCGTTGGAAGGAAAGAGCGATTAGACGAAGGGCTTCCATTAGTGTCTCAGCTCACCCTCGTTGGAAGGGAAGAGCGATTAGACGAAGGGCTTCCATTAGTGTCTCAACTCACCCTCGCTGGAAGGAAAGAGCGATTAGATGAAGGGCTTCCATTAGTGTCTCAACTCACCCTCGTTGGAAGGAAAGAGCGATTAGATGAAGGGCTTCCATTAGTGTCTCAACTCACCCTCGTTGAAAGGAAAGAGCGATTAGATGAAGGGCTTCCATTAGTGTCTCAACTCACCCTCGTTGGAAGGAAAAAGCACTATTTTACGGAGTGTTACATGGAGATCAAGGGGGATTTTGGTGCCAACACAGTACATTTTGATCCTAATCCGAAATGGGGTGGATTAGGAGTGCAGAAAATGTTCCCGGATTTAGTAGAAAAGTCGCACGAAAGAAACCTGGAATCTCTATGTGGGAAAAATGCTTCAAAATGTGTATGTATTAAATAAATGAAACGACATTTTTCGAATGTCAAGCAAGAGACCGCAAGGCACGAATGGCAACGTGGCTAAGTAATTAGTTGTGATTTGTAACAGAAGCCAAGCATGGTTAACAATTGACATCCAGTAAGGAACAAATTTCGTTGTGTAGCCACCATGCTTTCACTGGTGATCTTGGTACACGCGATGGAATCTAGTAGAGGACTGAAGCTTTTCCAATAATGAAATCTCTGTTCATTTCCAGGCTTAACTCATATAATTCATGATCTCTGGGTTTTTCCCAGACTGTTCGATCACAACCGACGAAGAAGTACGCAATGCAAAATAAGACTATTTCATGAGGTCAACATGCTGCAGCAAGTACAGCAGACTTGACTCGATTTACTCGGGGGTGTTCTGTTTAGTTTCAGTCCCAACCGCTGCTGGCAGACGTTGTCTTGAAAGCATTCCTAGTTTCCGAAGCAGCACCTGGGAATGTAACGCTTCTTGCAATTCCCAGTTGCATCCAAATTGCTTGTAGTCCAGCAAGGTCAAGCTGCTTTGAAAAGCGTTGTGTTTCTTCAGAGAAGTTCCTTTGAGGCACACTAACATCGAAATAGCCGAGGAAACATCCGAGTGCAAGATATTGCGATCTGAGAAAAGTAAATGTAAGAAGAACTAGTGTCTCTTGAACCAGTTTACGCAAACCAACTTGTGATCATCATTATTTAACCCTCACCATCTAAGAGTGATCAATATTTGAACCTAACCAGCTTGGGGTCATCATAATTTATGTACCTAAAAAAATAGGGTTATAATTTTTTGTACCTAACCAGCATGTGGTCAATCTTATTTGTGCATAGCCAACTTACAGTCATCATTATTTGTACCTGCCCAATTTAACGTCATAATTTTGTGTACTGAGCATCTCAATTTGAAGGTGTAAAAAGTGAACGCGATTTGTGTATGAAGTTAATTAGGAATCATAAGCTGTCTTGAGGTTGTCCTGTATCTTATTTCATCGAAACAATATCCTGCAGGATTCGACGATCTTGTTTGCTCCACAACTTCGCCTTCGAACTGCATGGGTCGTGAGGTATCATCGAACTGCATGGGTCGTGAGGTATCATTGAACTGCATGGGTCGTGAGGTATCGTTGAACTGCATGGGTCGTGAGGTATCATCGAACTGCATGGGTCGTGAGGTATCATTGAACTGCATGGGCCGTGAGGTATCATTGAACTGCATGGGTCGTGAGGTATCATTGAACTGCATGGATCGTGAGGTATCATTGAACTGCATGGGTCGTGAGGTATCATTGTTGTGGTCGTAATTACAATCATGTGGTCGGAATTCTTTCTGACTTGTTTTTCCGATGAAGGGTAAATTGACCGGTGATGAGATTGATGTTCTTGCCGATATAACACCATAATTGTGAATCCATTCATGACTCGTAATTTTAGATCCATTTCATATACCCGGTTAGAAAAAAAATGACAGTTTGCTTGAAGCCTAGTAAGCAACTGGTTACCTAACTTGTAGCTGTATGAGTTACGGGTGCATGTAGCTGGATGAGTTACGGGTGCCTGTAGCTGTATGAGTTACGGGTGCCTGTAGCTGTATGAGTTACGGGTGCATGTAGTTGTATGAGTTACGGGTGCCTGTAGCTGTATGAGTTACGAATGTCTGTAGCTGTATGAGTTACGGGTGCCTGTAGTTGTATGAGTTACTGGTGCCTGTAGCTGTATGAATTACGGGTGCCTGTAGCTGTATGAGTTTCGGGTGTCTGTAGCTGTATTAGTTACGGGTGCCTGTAGCTGTATGAATTACGGGTGCCTGTAGCTGTTTGAGTTACGGGTGCTTGTAGTTGTATGAGTTACGGGTGCCTGTAGCTGTATGAGTTACGGGTGCCCGTAGCTGTATGAGATACGGGTAAACCTCATGAGAAGCCAGTTAAAGTACACTTCGTGATGTTAGTCATAATTTTCTTCAAGTGGATTTCTGTTCACCGAATCATGATCTGAAGAACAAAATTTGCGCGTCGTTGTCATTTTTTTATTCCTCCAATAACTTTTCCTGTTCATAACAATATGATGATATGATGTTAACAATTCCAGATTACGATCAACGTCTTCATTACACGCGTCGGTAGCTTATTGGAACACAAGACAACGTATGTTTACAGGCGCATCCGGCAACGTCGGCGGCCGAGCGCCATCCGTAAAATGACACGGAATTTCTAATAGTGTATCTTGTAGTAAAAACTGTCTACCTGGCCCCTCGTTGCAAAAACTGTCCCTCTGTAACTCAAACTGTCCGCATTTTATTTTAAACTGTCTTGTTGTAACTCAAACTGTCCCATAGGAACTTAAACTGTCCCCATGTTTCCCCTACTGTCCCCCTGTTACTCAAACAATCTATTTGTAACTCGATCTGTCCTCGTGTTACTCAAACGGTCGTTTTATACAGAGCTCTAACTTTTCATCTTGCACTCAAACGGTCCCTTGTAACTCAAACTACCCCCGTGTCAAACTGTCCCCCTGTTACTCAAACTGTCCTCATGTTGCTCAAAACATCCCCTTATTACTCAAATTGTCAATGTGTTACTCAAACTGTCCTCATGATACTCAAAATGTCTTTATGATACCCAAACTGTCCTCATGATACTCAAACTGTCCTCATGATACATAAATTGTTCTCATGATACTAAAACTGTCCTCATGATACTCAAACTGTCCTCATGATACTCAAACTGTCCTCATGATACTCAAACTGTCCTCATGATAATCAAAATGTCCTCATGATACTCAAACTGTCCTCATGATACTCAAACTGTCCTCATGATACTCAAACTGTCCTCATGATACTCAAACTGTCCTTATGATACTCAAACGGTCCTCATGATACTCAAACTGTCCTCATGATACTCAAACTGCCCTCATGATACTCAAACTGTCCTCATGATACTCGAACTGTCCTCATGATACTCAAACTGTCCTCATGATACTCAAACTGTCCTCATCATACTCAAACTGTCCTCATGATACTCAAACTGTCCTCATGATTCTCAAACTGTCCTCATGATACTCAAACTGTCCTCATGATACTCAAACTGTCCTCATGATACCCAAACTGTCCTCATGATACTCAAACTGTCCTCATGATACTCAAACTGTCCTCATGATACTCAAACTGTCCTCATGATACTCAAACTGTCCTCATGATACTCAAACTGGCCGCATGTTACTCGAAGAGTCCCAGTTATAATCAATCTTTGTTCCGCTGTTTGTCCCAATAAAGCACTAAAGCTGGTTTAACAGCATTGTAGAGGTAACGGTAACATGTTGAGTCATTTCTTCATTAACGCAAAACTCCCCGGTATCATGACAGAGGATTCTGCCACTTGCCACAGAAACGGTAGTTAGTATTACTTTGGACTTAATTGCTTTACATTGTAGGAGAAGGCTTTCCCATTACAATACTCCCGGCAACACAATATTACACTACTCCCGGTATTGCGTAACTCCCGCCATCATGATAGAGGGCTTGGCGGTTTGTTTCAGAAAAGAAAGTTAGTATTGCTTGGGTCGTAATGGCTGTACAGTGTAAGGGAGCTCTCCCATTACAGTACTCACGGCAACATTGAAGAAGGAGGATCATTTTTCAATAAATTTCCATTACAGCGCTGAGTGAAAAAATAGTAGCTCATACAGCGCTGAGTGTAATAATTGTCATTACAGCGCTGAGTGTAATAATTGCCATTACAGCGCTGAGTGTAATAATTGTCATTACAGTGCCGGGTGTAATAATTGCCAATACAGAGCTGAGCGTAATAATTGCCATTACAGCGCTGAGTGAAATAATTTCCATTACATCGCTGAGTGGAAATATAGTTGCCATTACAGCGCTGAGTGAAATAATGGTCATTACAGTGCTGAGTGCGATAAGTGCCAATACAGTGTTGAGTGTAATAATTACCATTACAGCGCTAAGTGAAATTATTTACATTACAGCGCTGAGTGTAAAAATAGTTGCCAATACAGCGCTGAGTGAAATAATTGCCATTACAGGGCTGAGAGTAATAAAGAACAAAAAGTAATTTGATTTCCTTGTTAATTCCCTGAATGACATTCCCAGCGCTATTGGCAATCAGGAATCTGAGCGTGTCGATGGCATGGAATTACCTGGGAACTGAAAATATTTGTCGACAGATTCAATATTGCGTAACAACGATGACGCTAAATCACCGGACGGTGTGCAGAAAATGGATGTTTACAACTAGTTAAAGGACAGTGGAATTATCCATTTTACCATTTGCAAACAACAAGAGAAGAATCTCACCTTCGTGAGTAAACTGCGTAGATGTTTATCCCGGTAGAATATTTATTTTCATGTAGTTTGATCAGACATTTCTCGCAGAACCAAAGGAGAGCCTGCACGTTCTGAGCAGAAAAATTTGGTGGCCGCCCTGAGACTGGCTTCTGAGGTGCCGTCAGCCCTGAGACTGGCTTCTGAGGTGCCATCAGCCCTGAGACTGGCTTCTGAGGTGCCATCAGCCCTGAGACTGGCTTCTGAGGTGCCATCAGCCCTGAGACTGGCTTCTGTGGTGTCATCAGCCCTGAGACTGGCTTCTGAGGTGCCATCAGCCCTGAGACTGGCTTCTGAGATGCCATCAGCCCTGAGACTGGCTTCTGAGGTGCCATGAAGCAACTTTTGAAAGGGTTCAAAATAAAACCAAAAGTTTTTTAGATATTCTTCATTCAAGAAACCTTCCTTGTGACGTCATGCCAGCAGAGAGACCCTGTAGATGGTCTGGCGTTCAGAGCTATGACCCTCGCGTTGGGTCGGGAACCTTTCCTCAGTTGAATATTGCAAGAATTTCATAAGGATTGTTGCAACAAAAAACGAACAGTTCGACTTAAATAACGTAAAGAGGATCAAGGCAAAGGTACAAACAGTTTAACCATAACCGCTTTTCCTTCCATTTTAAACCCATTCACTCACACATTGAACATCATCTTTGTACCTAAATAGGTACTGAGGAAGGTAAGTGGAAGCAGAAAACGAATTGTGAACAAAATCGCAAACAAAAATCTTATAAATTAAAACAAAAATATACTGCCTGTTTTTTTTTTGACGATAAGGTATTGGAAAATAAATAACTTTACAGAAAAGACAGGAATGTATTTGAATCATCAAACCATGCGGGCGGACCCAAATGATTTCCATCATAGTTTCCTTTTCGTTCTCTTCAACAATTGTGAACTTATCCACAAACTGCCCTTTTCACATTACGAGTGCACTCCTCATTCTCTTTTAAATAGATTATTAAAAAAATTACTCAATGTTTTCTGCTCTAAGTTTCAGGATACAGATTTTTTTACGATAAGTGATGTGCCTCGTGAGCGGGCAGTGTGTGAGTACATTTTCGGGGCTGGCGGCTGTCATAACCAGCAGGGTTCATGGTGGAAAAGCGATCGAGTTCCATCAATTAGCTTTCGCCGTTCGATCAAATGGCAAGTCAAGCATTATGTTTAGTAATAATTTGTCATCAAGAGACTGGTATCTGCATAGTCCCTAATTCTCAGTAGGCTTTTGCCCTCAGGAGTCTGGTCTCTGCATAGGGTTTCGTCCTCGAGAGACTGATCTCTGCATATAACAGGCTTTTGTCCTAAAGAAACTGGTCCCTTCATAGGCTTTTTTTCTCAAGAGATTATTCTCTGCTTAGACTCTTGTCCTCAAGAGACTGGGCTCCGCACAGGCTTTGTTCCTCAAGAGACTGGGCTCCGCACAGGCTTTGTTCCTCAAGAGACTGGGCTCCGCACAGGCTTTGTTCCTCAAGAGACTGGGCTCCGCACAGGCTTTGTTCCTCAAGAGACTGGTCTCTGCATTGGTTTGTGTTCATTGTCTCGTAATATAAGGTTGGATTCCTGATGAAAAACTTGGCCATGACATCTTTTGATCAGAGACCCACTTTAAACTCGGAGCAAAATATCGCTGAGGAAATGAACCCCTTCTAAAGCCAGTATTCCTCTGGATATAATTTTAATTTTAAAATAGTTTTTTGTTCAACATGGATGACTTTTTAGAAAAGTTTATAATTAATATTTTAAAGGCTAGTTACTAATATTATAAAGGCCCACCTTAAACGGAGCTTTCTAAGAAAGTTTCACTACCCTTCTACTATGGTTGTTATCAGGGTTTATTGAACCTTGCCTAGAATCTGGCTCGACTGTTAACCCTCACATTGTGCAGCTCTGATTGATCTTCCACTATGGCTGTTTTCGGGGTTAATTAAGCCTTGCCTACAATCTGGCCCGTCTGTTAACCCGCACTTTGTGAATTCTGATTGAATATTTCCTGACACAAAATGTGTGTTTTTTCTGTCTACGCCGAGCGGTGTTAGAGATTCTGCCCTATTCAGGGTCCTGGCGAGATTGTTCAGGAACACTGTACAGCGGAGAGCCGTGCTGTGATTCCTTGTTATTACATTGCAAGAACATTTTACAGCAGGCCTTTTTTGACAGGGGGTACAGCAACTGCGCTTTTTAATTCTCCTGAACATTAAATTGACGCTTCAATTATCTGAATTTTAATCACCTCAATTGAAAAATGAACGCCTTGGGATAATGCAGAACTCTATTCAATAAACACAGCTCAGAAATCATCTAAAATGACAATGACTTCTTCAGTTAAATTAAAGGCTTAGCTGAAAAATAGAACATCAGAGTATTTCAATAAAGTTTTGTTCATTCCCATCCTGATTTCTGGGGTGTAACATTTTGAAATCATTAAAAGCCATGGCAAGGTTGTGCTGAAGTGGCAGTCGATACCACATCAACAGACCTGAACAAGCTAATAATAAATTTTAAAGCCTTTGTTTCATTGAATTTTCGAAGGCTAAACGAGACTTGGAAGAATCTGAATATCAGATGTTTTTTTCAGATCATCCATTCAATATTTTTAACCTTTCACGATTTGCATGAACTAATTTAGGAACTCTAGATGCCGAAGAATAAGAACTGTTTTCAAGTAAACCCGATCCTATTACAACCTCGTCCTCAGCATTGCTTGCTTAGAAAAACAATCCCGGACCGAGACAAAGCCCAGCAAAATGTACCATGAAATTCTTGATATACCCTTCTTCAGCAAACTAGCAACATGTTCACGGTGCTTTTCTTTTCAAAGACATGGAATAAAGTTTATTTGTGTTCTCGTTCCCTGTTTGTTTGGCCGACCATAACAACAAAGCCATTTCCGCTGTTCTTTACGAGATGCAACTCAGAAGAAAAAGGAGGGGCAGATCTTCCGGTCTGAAGTATAGAGTCTTGGTAAACCTAGTAACCTCAGCGGGGACGTTCTAAAAAAACGGAGAAGAAGACCTAGACCCACAGTTTTTCGTCCAACATATTCATTTCATGCTTGAACTGTTAATGTACGGCCAACGGAAGCATATATATTTTCCTTCCAGTTTTTTAAAAATGTTGAACAACAGTAATTGCCTGCAATGGGGATAAAAAATGTTGTCGTCATTCTGACAAATATCTGTCAAATCGTTCTTCAGTCATAATTTGAGAGAGCTAAAATGTTTTTATTTATACTTAACTTCACTGGGTAGATGACGTCTCCTCTGATGCCAAGAAATGATCGAAATCGTGGGGCATCCTTTGCAAAATTAAAAATTCACTTAGAACTACTGCAGAAACTCGTTTGTACAACAGCCTCTTTTACCATTTATTGAATTACAGTTTTGTATGCTTCTGCATGCAAAACCAATTTAAGACCCATCATCCCTAGTCAAAAGAGTATTAGTATTTGATGCTAGCAGTCGTTACCACACTTCGCCTCGTTTTCTTCAATGTAATGTACTACCGCTGTATCACATCATTAACTTTTGCGTTGCAGTGCAGGCTTACCAAGCTTTGCATCAATCAACTTACATTGATAACGAGTTTTTCATGCGAATTCACCCTATGTATAATCATCGTAACTATATGGTTTTCCAATTTCAAAGTAGCTTGTCTTCAGTCAAAACAAATTTTCAGAATAGAGAGCTGCTAAAACTTGGAATTTGATTCCAATAGATTTTAGAACGAGTAGCAGTATAGGTACCATAGGATTCAGAGTTGTGGACCTTATTATCTTTTTGCACTGTTTCCGACAGTCCTGCATCAGAGGTGTGTACATACATATGGATGTTTCCCCCATATCAAGTATTAGTTGTTCGTGTGTCATTTTAAATGCCTTTCCTTCCCATCTTTTCCTATTCATTCACACAGTTCCGGTTATCTCGTTCATGTAGAAAACTGCTCAATTATTCGACCGATCTTATTGACTCATTGTTTAGCCGAGAAATCAGTTTAGAGCTTGTCGTTTCGTGTGCCAAACTTCACGTGAGAAAATGTAACATACAACCTTATGCTAGAATTTTCTTCTCTCACTTGTAGAAGTAAATGTCACTTCCCAAGGTTATAAGTTGATGTTAAGTATATCCAAGTAGCAAATGTTGTCTTCAGAACAGCTCACGCTGACGATGACTTGGTACATATCATCTGTTTATTCAAATATTTATAAAATATGTCAGCCTGTCACTATACCTAAATAAATTTTAAATCCTTCTAACACATAAAATCCATCAAACATATGATTGATGTAGTATCGTTTTTTTTCTATTCGTAATTCATTGAAATATTTAGCGAGCTCTTGGGGGTATGTATTCACCATAGTTCGAGTTCACTCCCCTTCAAACACATGAACAGTTGTTTTCAATTTTATCATTATGCTGCAAGAGGGATTGGTGCATAATTTTGCAATTTTCGTCCATCTCTTCTACTCGAAACCAATAACAGAGTCTAGATATTGTCTCCAATGGTGACTTTGTAGCAATATACTATTTTTTCCTCGACTTGTGAGCCCAAGATAAGATTACTCAAAGTCTATGGCTTACTCCTTCGATAGCAAACGCTCGACTCTGCTCCGATTACTCCTTCGATAGCAAACGCTTGACCCACTGCTCCGATTACTCCTTCGATAGCAAACGCTCGACTCTGCTCCGATTACTCCTTCGATAGCAAACGCTTGACCCACTGCTCCGATTACTCCTTCGATAGCAAACGCTCGAC